>CM040438.1:60869424-60935950 GCA_022702705.1 Papilionanthe hookeriana x Papilionanthe teres | reverse complement strand
CTAGAGCAAAAATCCAAGCTGTTGGAGTCTCAATCTCCCCTTTCTTTAGTTCTCCCCAACCTTCCTTGGAGAGGTTTGGTGTTTTGATTTCACAATGTGAAAAAAGATTTGTATCTATCTCACTTGGAAAAATCATAAGGATTGTGGAATGGGAAAAGCTTTGTAGCTAGCCCATTCCACAACACCATGGAGAGTTTCTCCTTCAAAGACTCGGAAGTGAAACTCACCACACACATCACCAAAGTAAAAGGTAGCTATGACGTGCATCCATGTGCTAAACCCTAGGAGGAGAGTTTAGCCAGATTCCAAAAAAGTTTAAAACTCCAATAATGTTTCAGTGGTGCCCAATGATCTTTTCCAAGGCGACGGTGAAGTTCTCCTTTAGTGTAGGAGAGGAGACACCTTTCTTCCTTGCTAGCTAAACTCTTCCCCACAAAACTCTCCTCACACACTCAATGAAGTGATGGAAGAAGAGGAGGAAGATGGAAGAAGAAGGAGAATTTGGGAGATAACCACCTCCCTTGAGCTTCTCTTTTTGGAAGATGAAGTGTTTCCCTCATTTTTCCTGGATCTAAGATTTATGCTTCAAGAAATCTCTAAGCTCCTTGAGGGAGAAGATGTAGTTCTCTCTTATGCTCTATGTTAACTATCAGAAACTCGTCGCTGCCGTCATCGCCAATTCTCTATCTTTATTATTGTTGGTGTCGTTGTAGTTGCCACACTATTTATTTATCATAATGCCATGTTCTCCAAGTAACTTATTCTTTTGGATCATGTAAAGGATCATTAGATATTAAGAAACTCGGAGAAGGAAAGAAAATGGCTAAAAAAATAGAAAACAGTGGAAAAATAAAATGTTGAGATAGTTTTATTGTGGTGAATGTAATAGAGAAAACTTTTGAATATTTGATTCTTAAGTTTCTCGTATAAAGAAAACCACATGAAAACCTAATAACCAGATAAGTATATTACCTATCTGAGTTTTTTATTCTCCTATAGGAGCAAGCTCTCATAGTTAATACATATTAAATATTTAGGGCTACTTAAGTAAACTCCTGACTAATGTTAACACTCGTTCTCCAGAAAATTTTTAAATCTTAAGATCAAGAAAAGAAACATTAATGTTTAATCCTAAGGGTAATGTTTTCTAAGTGTCATGTACTACCCTTAAAAGTTTGATTTTGTTTTGAGTCATGTTTTGTTTATATTGTTTTGTTTTTTGTGTTTATATTGTTTTGTTTTGTTGACATTGTTTTGTTATTTTTTATGTCATTTTATTTTTATAGAACGTACTATCTAGGCTTCAAAATGTCGTTCCTGCAACATAAAGTTAGCACATCCAAAAAACATGCATTGTAAATCTAATGCATAATTTGCCTTGTATCTTTAATAAATCTGCAAAAAAAGTCAGCACATGATTAATTGTTAATTTAGTTGGTTACATTTTTAATTTTTATACAACCCGATCAAGATGTCTATGGCTCTGACTTCCAAGGGGGTATTTAAATCTACTTAATCCGAAAGGTGTTAAAACCAGACTGAAAGATTCTTGTCAACAACCACATATTGCATCGTTTAAGAAATCATTGTAGATCTAAACAATGGGGTTCAAGTTACATTTAGTGATTTTTGTTTATTATGATTTCATTTAAGTTTTAGTGTCTTTTATCGGATTTTATGGGTAGAAAATTTTAAGTTATTTATGATTTATTAAACATTTAAGTTTTTGTTGTTTTGAAATTTTTATTTGGGATGACTCTATTAAGATCTCATGGTTCCATCATCCCGGGTCATTTGAGTTTGCGGTTTGATTAGTGACTAGTGTCTAGAAGATATTTTGTTAGCAACCATTGGTTACCTCCTCCAAAATATCTTCTCAAACAAAGTTATATTTTTAAAGTTAAAGTTTAAGTTTTAATGTATTTTAAGGTGAATTTTAAGTTGTTGGTTTTTTAAGTTGTATGTCGGTTTATTTGTTTATGTGAGTTCAACTTTGAGTTTAATTTAGGTTAAACCTAAGAAAGGTTGATTAAGTCTAATTTATGTTAGACTTAAGGATTAGGCCTGATGTCGGTTGATCCCTAAAAAAACCAGTTAAGTCTAATGTAGGTTAGAATTAAGGTTTATGTCAGATGTATGTCAAACTTAAAGTTTAGGTTCAATGTAGGTCGAATTTAAGGAAGTTTAATTAATTCTAATATATGTTAGACTTATGGTTTTGGTTCGATGTATGTTAGACCTAAAGAGGTTTGGTTAAGTCTAATATAAGTTAGACTTAAGGTTTAGGTCCGACGTAGGTTAGACCTAAGAAAATTTGATTAAGTCTAATGTAAGTTAGACTTATGGTTTAGGTCCATTGTAGGCTTACGTAACGAAATTTGGTTTAGTTAGACTTAAGATAGTTTATGTCCAGTGTAAGTTAGACCTAAGGCAGTTTAAACTTTTGGCTATGGGTTGAACCTAAGTTTTAAGTTAGTTTAGGTTCATTTCAAGTTGAACCTAAAATTTAGGTCATTTTTGATTTATGTTGGGTTGAACCTAGGTTTTTAAGTTAACTTAGTTTCAAGTTGTAATGAGCCAAAGGGTATAAGATAATTTAGGTTCAAGTTGGATTAAACCTAAGGATTTAATTTGACATAGATTCAAATTGGATTGAACCTAAATACTTACTTTAGATTTAAGGGTCAGGTTTAAAGCAGGATTAAGCCTTAATGTAAATAAGGCTTAATGGTTAATTAATGTTAATTAAGTCTAATTAGGGTTAGACTTAATTAGGAAGATCACTTAAGCCTTATGAAAGTAAGGCTTAAGTAGATTAATTAAGTCTAATTAGGGTTTAAAGATCACTTAAGCCTAATGTAAGTAAGGCTTAATTAGATTAATTAGTTCTAATTAGGGTTAGACCTAATTAACTAGACCTAATTAGGGTTTAAGGTTTATTATGTCAATGTAAGTAAGCCTTAATTAAATTAATTAGGGTTAAACCTAATTAAGGTTTAAGGTTAATTAAGTGTAATGTATGTATGGCTTAATTAGATTAATTCGGTCTAATTATGGCTAAACCTAATTAGGTTTTAAGTTTAATCAAGCCAAATCTAAGTAAGACATAATTAGATTAATTGGATCTAATTAGGGTTAGACCTAATTAGGGTTTAAGGTTAATTAAGGCTAATTTAAGGCTTAATTAGATTAATTAGGTCAAATTAAAGTTAGACCTAAATAGGGTTTAAGGTTAATTAAGCCTAAAGTAAGTAAGGCTTAATTAGATTCATTAGGTCTAATTAGGGTTTAAAGTTAATTAAGCCTAATGTAAGTCAGGCTTAATTATATTAATTAGTTCTCATTAGAGTTAGACCTAATTAGGGTGTAAGGTTAATTAAGGCTTAATTAGATTAATTAGGTCTAATTAGGGTTAGACCTAATTAGAGTTTAATTTGACTAAAACCTAATGTAACTAAGGTTTAAGGAGATTAATTAGGTCTAATAGGGATTAGGCCTAATTAGGGTTTGGTTTGGCATAAACCTAATGTAACTAACGTTTAAGAAAATTAATTAGGTCTAATAGGGATTAGATCTAAATAGGGTTTGACTTAAGTTTATGTGAGTTGATGTTGACCTCATTTTTGATGAGGTCTTTTGCTTCTCTCTTTAGTACTTAGGATCTAGCCTTAGGCTTTTCCTTTGACTAATCTTAGAGGACTAGAAATGGAGCCCACCCTTTAGAAATTCAACCTACTTCTTAAATCCCTGCAAACCCCACAAGCCTGATTGTAGATCCCTAATCACCTAGAGGGTTGAAATCAAATGAGGAGGTTTAAAGGATGAGTTCAGTATAAGACTTTTTGGCCTTAGGAATATCTTGGTGTCGTCATATTTTTAAGTTATGTGTATTATTTTAAAAAGGGGGTCGCCTAACAGAAGTTGTCGGCAGATTTTTTAATTTAATTTAAATAAATAATTTGAATGTAGTATTTGATTTTGAAAATAATTTAAAGATATGAAATCAAACCGACCTCACATCTCAGATAGTTTATATAAACGAGCATCGCATCACAAACCGTGTATCTATCCCGAAGAATAGACACACTGTTTGGTGATGGGGCTCGATTAAATAAACTAGAAGATTTGTGACATCCGTTTGGTCTGTGAACCAATTTTATAAGCAGACAAATTCCTCTACTTAATATAAATGAATTAAGCAGGGTTTATATTACATGAGTTCTTAAAATTCCCTATAAGGGCAAGCCCCTATAGTTAATTACATCTTAAGTGACGGGAATCACTTAAGAAAACTCTCGATAATAATCAGTAGTTTTGCTCTCAAGAATCTCAAAGTTTAAGTTTTTAAGGGATTGAATTTTGGAATTTCAATAGGGAATGGATCAAGTTTGGAACATTTTATTTTGGGAATTCAAAGGAAGAAAGGTAGGAGAAATTACGTGATTCGAAGCGAACTTCGGTAATTTCCCGACTATCCTATTGTTTGGCTTGAATTTAGGAAAGTCCTAATATTTATTTAATGTTTTGATCTTGCCAATTTTAATTAATTAGGACTTATATTCGTATGACATGACCATACAAATAGCCTCGAAGATATGAGGGTTTATGTCGTACCAAACGACTACCTCGGAGTCCTAAGACCGGTTAGGGCTTAATTTACAATGCAAATGCCTAACAAAAGGTTGAGGATTTATGTTGCACTAGGCAAACTACCTCGAAATCCTATGGCTTGTTTATTTAGTTTTAAGAGAGTTTTGTTGAAGTAGACTCAGGTTTTGCTGATGACGATGGCCGTGCTGCCCACCATGCTCCGAGCTCCTTGTTGTTGCAGAGGGTTTAGTTTTAGAAGATTGTAATCAAAAGAGAAGAGAAGAGTTTGGTTTTAGAAATCTTAAAGTCCAAGTGTTTTTTTTATGTTTTAATTAAAACAAATCTTAAAGTTGATTATAATAACACCGGTTAAGATCCCACGGTTCCATCCTTCCGGCATCATTATTTTTATCGGATTCACTTAGTCCACATGAATTTGCTAAACTCAACTAAATGAGTTCCACACTTTCATTTAGACCGTGGTAAATCCCGTTAGCAACACGTAAGTTACATCATCTGAGGTATTCCCGATCATCCAACAAGACGTTTTTATTTAGTTGTAATTGTAGTTTTGTTATTCTGTTTATGATTAAATTTTGAGTTGTTTTATATTTTGAAATGTTGTGGCGGTGAATTTTATCTTGAAATGACTTTTAATTTTGTTTTGGTTTTGGTTTTAGGGACTATCCTAAAGGTGTGGGTTTTCATGCAATGAGTTGTTTATCATGCAAGAAAAGCAAGTGCATTCGCAATAAAGTAAATTGCAAGAAGGTAAATTGCAATAAAATAAAAGCGCACCTGGAGGGTCTTCCCGTCATCCCATGCTGCACTTAAACACAATTTAGAATATTTAAGCATTTAAAACAAGTTCCTAGGTAAAGCTAAGGGAAGGCTTATGGTTTTCTACCAAGTTCCTAATCCTATAGCTAGTCATCTCCTATGACGTCTAGGTTCTTGTGTTTTGGTTTGAGGACGATTTTCTTCATCAAAGAACAATTAAGTTCAATTGTTCTTATAAACATCCTATCGTATCGAGGAAGTGCTTAAGACGAATCTTAAACATCTTTTCAATACTTTTAGGATTATTTTAAGTCCAAGAGAATTTAATTATACAATGAATCAATCATCCAAGAGTTCAAGTTTTGTTATCTCGCTCAGCTGAATCTAGGACATTTGAATATCCTATGAGTGAAGTAATACTTCACTTAACACTTCATTTAGGAGTTATGACAACAAGAGCTTTTGAGGGCAAATCGATGTTCAAGTGATTTTTAATTCAATTTAATTTCAATTAATGGGTTTAAGTTTGGAATAGTGTTCAAGTTGTTTTAGATTTATTTTTGAATTCTTTATGTCTTAAGTGATGTTATATTTAATTTAATTTAATTTAATTTAATTTAATTTAATTTGGTTTGGTTTAGTTTTAGTTTTAATTTATTTAATTTAATTTTAATTTTATTTTAACTTGGTTTTATTTTTTTTATTTAATTTAATTTAATTTAATATGTTTTGATTTAATTTAATGTGATTTAATTTAATTTAATTTAATTTATAATTTAATTTAATTTTAATTTAATTTTAATTTAATTTTAATTTAAATCTTAATTTGGTTTTATTTTTATTTTTAATTTTAATTTAAACTTTAAATTAATTTTATTATATATATATATATATATATATTAATTTTAATTTAATATTTTATTTTTATGCTTTAGGGATGATTTAATTTTAATTGTTAAAGTATTAATTTAATTGAAATTTGAAAAGGATTTAATTTAAATGTCCTAATTTTAATGATTAAGCATTTTAAGTTTTGAATTTGGATTATCATTTTAATTAGGAATTGAATATTATTGAGGTGATTAATTTAGGGATTCTTAGATTAAAGAATAAATTTCTTCCTAATAATATCCCTATTTTAATAATTCTAATTTTTCATTATTCTTCCAAGTTTAATTAATTATTTAATTAAGGTTTATTTTATTTATTTTCAAATTGTTTGGTAGGTTTCTACCCTTTAAATACCTAAGTTTCAAACTTCCAAAATCAACTTAGTATCAAATATTTTACCCACCCTTTCAATTAAACCTAAAATTTTTAATTATAGGTTAAAATTTTAATTATCATTTTGCCCTTTATGCTTACTAATTCCATAACTCACTAAATTGAGCTTAAATGAATTTGAAATTTTTATGTAACTTCACTCATATGTCAATCAAGACATTAGAGGAAAAAATGTGATTTTTCTGTATTTAATTTATTTATGTAATTATTTTTGGTGGAAAATAAGAATGTTTTGAAGAAAATTTAATAAGATGACCAAAGGAAAGTTTCTATCCTTAAGAAAATTATGGGACATTCCTAATGACCAGAAGACCACTTGGACCAATTTTGGTGATTTTTTGAATTATATTATTTTTATTATAATTATTTTGAGTTTTAGAGTATTAATTAATTTAAAAATAAAATAAAGGTTGAAAAATGAATTTTATATTTTTTAAAAAATTTCTCTGATATCAAGGAAACCAGAGAACCAATTTTTATAATTTTCTGATTTTTCTTTGATTTATTGGAATTATTTTAGTGGAAATGCTAGAAAATACTTTTTTTTTTTAATTTTAAAATTACCTTAGGGCTTTAAAATTTAATATCTCATCATAGAGACTTAAGAAAAATATGGGTTTGCTCCTAAGTGATTAAAATTCAAAATGTGACATTTTAGTGAATTTTATTATTTTTGTGATTTTTATTATTTTTTAATTATTAAAAATATTAAAATAATGCAAAAAATCAACTTTTTTAGAAAATTGCAATTTTAATTTTATTAAATTCCCCTGATATCAGAGAGGCTCCAAAACCAATTTGGTGAATTTTTGAAAAGTATTTTGAAAGTTATAAATTTTTGAAGTTTAATTTTGGCTAAATGGCTTAATCAACCCATTTGATAGGGCTAACCAAGTCCAACTGAATTCAAACTTTTATGGTGGGTTCCTCTGATCCTAAAGGTCAGTGGAGAATTGATTTCAAGTCAATTTGATTTATGATTAGCTCTAATTAATTAAAGCTTCATTTTGGGTATTTAAGCCAATTAGGGTATTACAAGTGAGTTAACTCCAAAAACTATTTTTCTTAGGGTCCTCTGGTCATAAGAAACATCTCCAAATTTTCCTAGAATTTATTTCTCAACATGCTAATTATTGGAATTAAAATACTCAAAACAACAACATAAATTTGAAAAATCAATAACTTCTCATACGGATGGCTCTCCGACCTTGGAAAATTCGTGGAATGTTTCCAAGTTCAGCCGGCTTCAAAAGCCCTATGGTCTCATGCCATGGTGAATTTCCTATATGCATGGAGAATTAAAACAATGCAGAGAGTAAATAAATCATTAAAAATAAAATACTTAATGAAATTACATGATTTCTTTTCCACATTATTCTCCTTTGTTCACTGAGCAAGAGAGTATTTTTATTTTATTTTTAGGATTTTCCTACACAAAGTTATGAATTTTTGAAGTTTAGGGAATTAAATAAATAAAAAATACCCTAATTTTCTACTTATCCACGGGGTGCCACACCATCCTCGGCAGCTCCGAAACGCCGCGTGTCGCGCTGCCATTCGACGCTGCCGTTTGAGTCAGCAGCCCGGGTCCCGCCTTCTGCGTATCATTTGCCGATCCAACCCGATCTGAGCCGTCCGTCCGCGCGTGTATTGAATGGATGGCATCCGCTCATCGTCCCCAGCCGTTCTCACCCGAGAGCCGTCCACACTAAAACCCTAAGAACTCACTCATTTCTCAACGGATTTTCGTGTTCTTATGTCTCCACGGATTCGTCTCGAAGAGACGAACACATCTATACGGTGATCATGCATTGAAATTAAAGCATTTGAAATAGACAATCTCCAGAGGCTTGGGATAAAGAGTTAGCTCATACCTTAGCTCAGAGAAGTGTGGCTTCAATCTGAGGGTTGTGTCACCTTCAATTGGATCCAGACAAGCTCTAGATGAAGTCTCTTGGGCTGGTGAATTGTCCAAGTATGATTTCAACCACAACCGATTACAAAGCTTGGAGTCTGGAACAGATGGGTGGCCTGGAGAGGGGGCTTTCACTGGGGAACTCCTTCTCTTGACCTTGTGCAGGTGTAGGACCAATCAATTTGGGGATTGGCTCACTGTGGAGAAGTGTCCTGGTTTTGGGCTTGGATTTCAACTCTGAAATTGAGCTCACAGAGAGGAAATGGCAGGGGATTTCAGTGGGGATCAAGTTCTCTATGTTTGGGGAGTAGTCTGGAACAATTTTGGCATAGTTTCCTTAAGGTTTGTTTCAGCACCTCTCATGGTCGAGAGGGGGTGGTGTTTAAATAGGAGAGGGTGGAGGGCCTCCAGCGGGGTTTAAGGTCGAGGATCGACCTGCTCTATTCAAGAGAAGAACAGCCATGGTGGCCACTGGGCCGGGCCCTTCAGCAAGGGGGAATTTCAATGTTGGCTCACATGTGAGCTTTCGGCCATGGTGTTTTCCGTGCGCCCGGAGGTCGGCCGGCTGTGCACCGGTCACCATCTTGTTCAGTGGGTCGTGGTCGGGGTTTAGTGCGATCAATCGGCCATGGACATGTGTAAAGGGGATGGCTTGGAATGGAATGGGGAAGAGGCCATTTTGGCTTGGTTTGGGTCAACCCATGTGTTTGGGTTGGGTTCACCTCCCCATGACCCGGTTTTAGGCCGAGAGAATAAGTTAGGTCACTGGTTAAAGGTGGTGAGGTCTCTTTCTAAGAATATTTAGATTAAATTTGGGTTAAGGGGAATCAAGGTTAAGGCTAATGACTTTAGGAGATCAAGGAAAGGTTCTCATTCTTTTGCCCAAAATGGCATGGTGACATGTAAAGAGGCTCTCTTGGCTTCCATGTGGCTCATGCATGGCTTCATGGCTTGCCTATGGCTTAGGATGGCTTGGCTTGATTTCATGGAAGTAGAATTTAGGAATTTTGGTACTTTGGTGGAGAATTTTCATGAAGCTTGATTGGGAATGGTTTAATGATGATTTTGAAACTTAGGGGTGATTTTGATTAAATGGATGATGAGGGGAAGTGTAATGTGGGCTTTGGATGAATTTTGGGTCTTTTGAAATCATTTTTGATGGGCTTTTAGGAAGGTTTAAGAAAGTGGGCTTTTTAAGCTTGGAAATAAATTGGTGGATGGGAAATTTGTAAAAGTTTGGGCCAAATAATTGTTGGGTTTGGTTTAGGGATGTTTCATGAGTGATTTGGGATAAATTTGAGGTGGTTTGGGCTTGAATTGGGTTGGATTTGGGTTCATTTGATACATGGGCCAATGTAAGTCAAATTGGGCTAATTTGGGCCAATGTTGAGCTAGGGTTGAAATTGATGTAAAATTAATGTTGGGAAATGTTTATGGGAGTGTTTCAAAGAGTTTTTGACTTTGGTTGGGTTTTGATTTTGGGGTTTGGGCTTATTTGGGTTAAGTTAGGGTTTAAGTCAAAATTGGGCCTCTTAGCTTTGGGTTGAATTTGAGTGGGGTTTGGGTCTAAATTTTGGGTAAATCATGTTAGTGTTTTGTTTGTGGTAATGTTAAGGAAATTTTAGAAAAGGTTTGGGATTAATTGGAGTTGAATTGGGTTAGTTTGGGCTAAGTTTGGGTCATGGGTCCAAATTGGGCTTTAAGGTCAAAAGTGAAATTGGATTCAAATGCCAGTCAAATTGGGCTTGGATTTGATCTAGATTGGTGTTGGGGATGTTGAATTGAAGTTTAGAATTGAATTGGACTAGAATTTGGGTCAATTAGGTAGGTTTTGTTTGACATTGGGTTCATTTTGGGTTAAAAATGGGTCAAATATGGGATTTTGACAAAAGTGGAGTAAATTGATAAAATTGGCCCATGGTGTAGTTGGACAAAATGAAATTGGGATTATTTAGGATTTTTTGAAATTTTCTAAAAATTTTCTAAATTTTTGGATTTTTTGGTCAAGAGGGGCATTTTGGGTATTTGGAGGATATTGGGAGGTATTTTTGGAATTTTTGGTATTTTTGGCTATGAATGATCAATTTGAGTAATGTGGGAATGTTTGGGATTGGTCTTGAGGAATTTTGGGTGATTTGAAGATTTTTTTTTGAAAAATTCGGGTAATTTCGAGGGTTTTGGGTAAAGTAGGCGGGTGTAGGGTTCCCGGGGTCAAAAATTGAAAATTTGAAAAATTGAAGATTGGGTAAATGTAAGTGGAATGGAACCATTTTGGGTTGAGCCATGAAGCCATATCAAGCCCACATGAGCCATGAAGGGACTCATTTGAGGCATTCACTATGTTGTTCCTAACCCTCTCAACCAAGGGCTTAGGGGTTAAGGACCATCCATGTGAATCACCTCCAAGAGTCAGGAGGTCAAGTTGGGTATGGGTGTGGTTTTAGGAGGTGTGTGAAAGTGTAGTGTGTGTGTAAGTCAGCCCTTCACCGACACTGTGCCACCTAGGGCAGTCCTAAGGCCAAAGAGTCACATAGGAACTCATCCTCTAAACTTCCACACTTGATTTCAACCCTCTAGGTGATTAGGGGTTTACAATCAAGTTTGTGGAGTTTGCAGGGAGTTTAGAAGTGGTTTGAATTTCTAAGTGGTGGGTTCCACTTCTAGTCCTCTAAGATAGTCAAAGGAAAAGCCTAAGGCTAGATCCTAAGTACTAAAGAGGAAGAGAAGACCTCATCAAAAATGAGGTCAACACTTGGGTGGTCTGGTCTGGTGAGGGTTGACTTACACATACACTACACTATCACACACATTCAAAGTCCTAAAACCACACTCTCACCCAACTTGACTTCCTGACTCATATAGGTAATTCATATGGATGGACCTTAACCCCTAAGCCCCTGGCTAAGAGAGTTAGGAACAACATAGTGAATGCCCCAAATGAGTCCTCTCATGGCTCATATGGGCTTAATATGGCTTCATGGATCAACCAAAGTGATCCCATTTCACTCACATTTGATCAATCTTCCTTTTTTCAAAATTTTAATTTTTGACCCCCGGGGCCCCGGACCCACCAAACCTACCAAATACCCTTGAAATGACCCAAAATTTGCAAAATTACCTAAATTACCCAAGATCCTTCAAAATCAATCCTAAACACTTCACACCCTTCAAACTGACCATCTTTGGCCAAAAATACCAAAATTTCCAAAAATACCCCTAACCCCCCAAAATTACCAAAATACCCTTTTACCCCAAAAATCCAAAAATTCAGAAAATCCCAAGTATTCCCAATTTCATTTTGTTCAACTACACCATGGGCCAATTTTGCCAATTTAGCCCAATTTTACCAAAACCCCTAATTTGACCTATTTTTTAACCCAAGTGAACTCAATGTCAAACCAAACCACCCCAATTGACCTCAATTTTGGTCTAATTCAATTTTAAACTTCAATTCAATATCCCAAATATCAATTTAGACCAAATCCAACTCCAATTTTATTGACATTTGGGCCCAATTTCAATTTGAAGCCTAAGGCCCAATTTTGGCCCATGACCTAAACCTAGCCCAAACCAACCCAATTCAACCCCAATTGGCCCCAAATATTTTCTAAAGCCTTCCTAACATCCCCATAAACAAAACACTAACTTGATTTGCCCAAAATTTGAACCTAAACTCCATCCAAACCTAACCCAAAACCAAAATCCCTTAAATTGATCTAAGTCCAAACCTAACCCAAATGGGCCAAAATCCCAAAATTAGAGCCCAACCAAAATTGAAAACTTTTTGTAACACTCCCATAAACATTTCCCAATATTTATTTTACATCAAATCCAACCTCAGCCCAACCTTATCCCAAGTTAGTCCAATTTGGCCCACCTTGGCCCCTTTACCAAAAAGGCCCAAATTCAACCTAATACAATTCAAAATCACTTTAAACTTGTTCCAAACCACTCATGACACATGCCTAAACCAATTGCAACATTTATTTGGCACAATCCTCTACAAAAATTTTCATCCTAAATTTACTTTAAATCCAAAAGCCCATTTCCTTAAACCACTTTAAAAGCCCATCCAAAATAATTTCAAAAAAGCCCAAAATCCATTCCAAAGCCCACATGACAAATTCTTCTCATGATACCTCTAATTGAAATCATCCCTAAGTCCTAAATCAATAATCAAGCCATTCCAAATCAAGTCACATGCCAAATTACCCCTAAATGCCAAAAATTTCTAAAACCCTTTTTAATGAAACAAGCCAACCTTTTTCCAAGCCAAATGTAAGCCAAATGTGAGCCATTTACAAGCCATATGAAGCCATGAGAGTCTTGACACCTCCCCATGTCATTTATAGCAAATGGAGGGGCCCCTTTCTTAAGCCTTCCTTAAGCCTTTTTAACCTCATCCATGATACACACTAAACCATGCTTAGCCACCTCACCATGGATGGAGACTTCTCCACTTCAATTCAGCTGAGCCATATGATTCCCTTCAGCCCAAATTAGGCCTTGGTGGGTGAACCAAACCAAAATCCATGCATTTGACCAAACCAAGCCCAAAATGATCCCTTCCCCTTCCACTTTGATTCAACTCCTTTACACTTGGCATTTGCCAATTGAACTCACAAAACTCAAGCACTGACCTCCCTGACCCTGAGGGTGACCCATGCCTGGCCGGCCAGCCACTACAGCCGCCGGAAACCACCAGGCCGAGAGGCTTAATTTGAATCAAAAATTCAATTTGAACTTGTTGAGCTGTCTCATGCCCAATGGCCATTGTGGCTGTTCTTCCCTTGGCCAAGGCAGTTGATCCAAGCCATTAAACCCCCCTAGGAAGCCCTCCATCCACCTCTATTTAAACCCACTCACCTCTCGGCCAAACAAGGTGATGAACCAGACCTTAAGGAAACTCTGCCAAAATTGCTCCTGGACCTTCTCCTAACCTGCGAGCAGCTTGATCCCCAAGTGTTCCTTCGCCCTAATCCCCATTACCGAGCTCAATTTCGTGTTGAAAATCCACCAAAAAATAGGACACTTCACCACAGTGAGCCAATCTTCAAATTGATTGACCCTACACCTTCACTCGGACCAAGAGGAGAAGTTCCCAGCAAAAGCCCGTCACTGAGCCACCATCGCTTCCAGCCTCCAAGCTTTGTGATCGGCCTTGGTCACTTTCATACTTAGAAAATTCCCCAGAGCCAGGGACTTCATCTGGAGCTTGCTTGGACTCAATCGAAGGTGAAACAACCCTCAGATCGAAGCTTCACTTCTCTGAGCAAAGGTATGAACTCATTCTTCCTCCCGAGGTTCCAGCAACTCTCCATTTTGTTTGAGTTAATTTTATAGCTTATAAACCATATGGATGTGTTCGTCTCTTTAAGCTGAATCGATAGAGTATAAGAACTCAAAAATCCATTGAGAATCGAGAGAGATATTAGGGTTTGAGTGTGGACGGTCACGAGTGCACACCAGTCGTAGACGATGACCAGGAGCCGTTGGATCGCGCGTGTATCGAGCGGACGGTTGAGATCAAGCTGGACAGCTGAATGTTACGTAAACGGCGGGCCCCTGGAGCGCTGAGTTAGATGGCGACGCTTAATCACAGAGCGACGCGTGGGCTTTCAATCCGCCGTAGGTTGACGCGGCGCCGAGTCGGATAAGTAGAAAATTAGGGTATTTTTGAATTATTTAAATACCATAACTTCAAAAATTCATATCTTTGCATAGAAAAATCACAAAAATAAAATAAAAATACCTTCTTACTCAGTGAACAGAGGAGAATAATGTGGAAAAGAAATCAACTTAATTGGATGAGTATTTTATTTTTAATAATTTATTTACTATTTCTAATATTTTGATTCTCTATTTGCATAGACAATTCACCATGGCATGAGACAATAGGGCTTTTGAAGCCCCTGATCATGGGAACATCCCCTGAAATTTACAAGGTCAGAGGCCATCTCTATGAAAAGTTATTGATTTTTCAAGTTCATGTCACTGTTTTAGGTATTTTAATTTCAATAATTAGCATGTTGTAAAATAAATTCTAGGAAAATTTGGTGATGTTTCTTAGGACCAGGGGACCCTATGAAAAATATATTTTGAGTTGATTCATTCATACTAACCCTAATTGGCCTAAAGTCCCAAAATCGAATTTGAATTAATTAGGGTTGACCACACATCAAATTGACTTAAAAACAATTCTCCATTACTCTTTAAGGTCAGAGGAACCTTACATAAAATTTTGAAATCAATTGGACTTGATTAACCTCACCAAATGGATTGATTAATCCTCATAAGCAAAATAGAATTTTAAAAATTCATAACTCCAAAAATACTTTTCAAAAATTCACAAAAATAGTTTTGGAGCTTCTTTGATATCAGGGGAGTTCAGGAAAATTAAAATTTTAATTTTCTAAAAAAGTTGATTTTTCACAATATTTTAATATTTTAAAAATTAAAAAAATAATAAAAATCATAAAAATATCACATTTTGACTCCTAATCATTTAGGAACAAACCAAATATTTTTCCTAAGTCTCTAGGATGAGATATTGAATTTTAAAGGCTTAATGTAATTTTTAATATTAAAAAATGAATTTTTAACCTCTTCACTAAATTAAATTTAATAAATCAAAGAAAAATCAGAAAAATATAAAATTTGCTTCTCCGGACTCCTTGAGGTTAGAGAGATTTATGAAAAAATATAAAATCCATTTTTCAACTTTAATTTTATTTTATAATTAATTAATACTCCAAAATCCAAAATAATTATAATAAATAAAATATAATTAAGAAAAATCACAAAAAAATGGTCTAAATGGTCCTCCGGTCATTAGGAACATCCCATAATTTTCTTAAGAATAGAAACCTTTTCTTGGTTATGTTGTTGAATTTTCTTTAAAAATCCCTATTTTCTACTAAAAAATAATTATATAAATAAATTAAATTTAGAAAAATCACATTTTCTCCTCTAATGTCTTAATTGACATGTGAGTGAGGTGACATAAAAATTTCAAATTCATTTAAGCTCAATTTAGTGAGTTATGAAATAAATAAGCCTAAAAGGGCATAAAGGTAATTAAAAATGTTAACCCTTAATTAAAACTTTAGGTTGAATTAAAGTGGGGGGGTAAAATATTTGATTTTAAATTTCTCTCGGATGATTGAAACTTAGGGAAATTAAAAGGGTAGAAACCCATTAAAGACTTTGAAAATATCAAAATGAAACTCTAATTAATTAAATAATTTAAATTTTGGAAAGAATATATTTAAAATTTGGATTATTAAAATAGGGATATTACTAAGAGGATATTTATTCTTTAATTTAAAAATCCATAAATGAGTCGCTTTAACAATATTAAGTTCTTAATTAAAAATTAAAATAATAATCCAAATTAAATAGAAAAAAATTAAAAGAAGATAACCATTAAACGAATTAAAGCTTAAAATGTTAAATGGTCTAATAATTAAAAATCAAATCTAAAATCTTGGAATTAAGTTAAATTAAATTAAATTAAGTTAAGTCAACGTTTAAATTAAATTAAATTAACACCTTAACAATTAAATTAAATTAAATTTAAAATATTGAAACTAAAATTAAAATTAAATTAAATTAAAATTAGATTAAATTAAATTAAATTAAATTAAATTAAATTAAATCAAATTAAATTAAATTAAAATCAAATTAAATTAAATTAAATTGAATTAAAATCACTTAACAACAAACCTAAATGAAATCATTAAGAGTTAAATCAAAATATATCAATAATTTCAATACCTCTTTCTACCTAAGTAAATTTAAACATGAACATCAATCTGAAATACTAAGATAATTGAAAGTGTAAAGATTTAAATTAAATCTAAAATAATTTGAACATTATTCCAAACTAAAAAAAATTATTAATTAAAACCTCATAAATAAATAAATCACTTTAAATCATTAACTCAAACTTTTAATTAAGGATGATTAAAATTCTCGATAAACCAACTTGCCCTTAAAGGCTTTAATTATTATAACTCTTAAATAGAGTATTAAGTGAAATGTCACTTCATTCATCAGGTAATCAAATACCCAAGTTCACTGAGCAAGAGACAAAGTTTAACTAAACTCCTGAATGATTAATTCATATGTGCAACTAAATTTTCTTGGACTCAAAATGATCCCAGAAATCTTGAAAAGATGTTTAGGACTCGTCCTAAACACTTCCTCAATATGACGGGATGTTTTAGAAGAACAATTGAATCTAATTGTTCTTTGATGAAGAAAATCATCCTTAAACCAAACCAACAACCTAGACGTCATAGGAAATGACTAGTTATAGGATTAGAAATTTGGTAGACAACCAAAACCCTTTCCCTTAGCTTTACCTAGGTATTTCTTGCAAAATATGTTTAAATGTCTTAACATGTGTTTTAAGTGCAGCTTGGGATGACGGGAAGACCCTCCAGGTATGCCTTTATTTTATTGCAATTTACTTTATTGAAATTTACTTACATGCATTGCGCTTTACTTTTTCTTGCATTCTTGCATGATAAATAAGACTGTTGCATGAAAATCAAAACCTTTAGGATAGCCCCTGAACTGAAACCAAAACTTAATTAAAAGTCATTGCAAGATAAAATTCACCGCCACAACTTTCCAAAATATAAAACAACTCAAAATTTAATCACAAACAGAACAATAAAACTACAATTACAACTAAATTAAAACGTCTAGTTGAATGATCGGGAATACCTCGGATGATATAACCCACGTGTTGCTAATGAGATTTCCCATGGTCTAAATGAAAGTGTGGAACTCATTCAGTTGAGTTTAGCAAATTCATCTGGACTAAGTGAATTCAATGAAAATAACGGTACCGGAATGACATAACCGTGGGATCTTAATCGGTTCTGTTTAAACAACTTTAAGATTTGTTTTAATTAAAATATTAAAAACACTTGGATTTTAAGATTTTCTCTAAACCAAAACACTTCTCTCATCTCCTGATTTATGACTTCTAAAACTAAACCTCGCAACAACAAGGAGCTCGAAGCATGGTGGGCGGCTCGGCCATCGTCATCGAGAAAACTCGGATCTACTTCACAGAAACTTTTTTAGAATTAAATAACTAAGCCATAGGACTTCGAGGTAGTTTGCCTAGTGCAACATAAATCCTCAACTTTTCGTTAGGCATTTGCATAATCATATTATGCAAATTAAGCCTTAACCGGTCTTAGTTAATTAAGACATACGAATATAAGTCCTAATTAATTAATACGAATATAAGCCTTAACTGTTTGTATGATCATGTCATACGAATATAAGCCTTAACTATTTGTATGTTATGCATTAAGCCTTAACTGTTTGTATGATCATGTCATACGAATATAAGTCCTAATTAATTAAAACAGGCAAGATGAAACATTAAATGAACTCTCAAATTGAAATCAAACAATAGGATAGTTTGGGAAGTTGCCAAGATTCTACTTGGATCCTCAACTTCTCCTACATTTCTTCCTTTGGACTCCTGAAATTAACTATTCCAAACTTGATCAATTCCCTATTGAAATCCCAAAATTCAATCATTTGAAACCTTAAACTTTGAAATTCTTGAGAGCAAAACCACTCATCATTATCGAGAGTTTTCTTAAATGATTCCCGTCATTAAGATGTAATTAACTATAGGGGCTTGCCCTTATAGGGAACTTTAAGAACCCATGTAATATAAACCCTGCTTAATTTCTTTATATTAAGCAGGGGAACTTGTCGGCTTATAAAATTGGTTCGCAGACCAAACGGATGTCACAAATCTTCTAGTTTATTTAACTGAGCTCCATCATCAAGCAGTGTGTCTATTCTTCAGAATAGATATACGGTTTGTGATGCGGTGCTTGTTTACATAAGCTATTTAGAATGTGAGATCGGTTTGATTTCATATCTTAAAATTTTCAAACTTAAAATCATTTTAAAAAATCAAACGTTACTTTTCAAATTATATATATATATATATTTAAATTAAATTTAAAAATATGAAAATTCACCGACAATTTCTGTAGGCGACTCCTTTTCAAAATACAACACACTCAACCTAAAAATATGCCGACAGTTGAACCTAAGGAGTTTTGGTTTTGGTTTTGGGTTCATATGGATTGAATCCATATGTCTAAAATTTGATTTGGATCCTTTTGGGTTAGACCCAAAGATTTTTGGTTTTGACGTAGATTCATGTAGGTTAAACCTAAGTATCTAGAATATGATGTAGGTTAATTTGGGTTGAAATAAAGGTTTAGAGGCGTGACTAAGCCCAATTTTGGTTAAGGCTTATTTTTACCTTAATTTAATTAGGAATTAAACCTAAGGATTAGGATTAGATCAATCCTAATGGTCATTCAAAGCAATAATTATAACCAAAGGATTTTTAAGGTTTTATGTATAAATTTGAAAATTTACAATTTTAACCTAAGAGGTTAGAATGTCATTTTTAATTTTTCCAAAGGTTAGAAATTGTCATTTCAAGGTTTGAATTCATCGCCTTAAGGTTTCAATCAATTTCCAATTTAATTTTTATTTTTCTGATTATTATAATTATTTTTGAAAATGATTATAAAGTTTGATGAAAGTTGATGAATTTGACTTTTGAGATTTTCCTTGACCTTGGAAAAATCACAGTGTTCCCATGGGTGAAAAGATCAGTCTCTAAAAATTTTATTATTTTTGGGTTTATAATTAATTTTTAATAATTGAATTACTCTATAGAGTAGTTAATTAAATAAAAATTAAATATAATTTATTAATTTCAAATTTCATTTTTATAATTTTCTCCTTGTTCTACTGAATCTAGATGTATTTTTGGTTCATTTTTATATTTTTTCTATGCAAAGATATGTAATTTTGAAGTTTTTTTGGTCTTTTCTGTATTTTTTAAATCCTACTTAAAGAATTATCTGCGCGGCACTGACAAGATCCTAGGATTTGTCGAAACAACACGCAGTAGTATTTGGTTGGTGGAGCTTTACACGCGGGCACCCACATGGCCCGTTGTTTCATATGGATGGATCAACGGTCCGGCTTGATCACTACCATCCATTTCCAATACATGGAAATGGACAGCATCTAGCCATCGTCCCCAAGTCTTGTTAACCCATAAACCATTCATGTTTTAACCATAAGATCTCACGCAAATTATAATGGATTTTTTATGAAACCTATTCCTAAAGCTTCATCTTAAGGAGACGAACATATCCATATGGATACTTAGCCTTGGTGTGATAATTTCATTCAAAAATGTTCAAATTGAGCCCTCTTGAATTCAATTTGGAGTGACTTCAAGTTGAGCTATATCCGAGCTGAAATGGCCTCACAGTTTCACCCAACAGTGGGGTATAGCTTGCGAAAAGAGCCAATTTTGATTGGAATGTTCTTCATGAGGTTCAGTGATGGTGTTGGGATGGTTTGATTGAAGGTTTAATGAGTTTTTTGCTAACCCAAAAAATTATCATGTTTTTGGGGTGGAAAATTGGGGCAGCTCAGTGAGTTTCAAAGGCTGAAACTATGAGGCATTTGATGCTTAGGGGATGGGAAACAATTTTTATGTTAAGTGTTTTTAGATTGAAGGTTTGTATGTCATCTCTTCTCCTTATGGGAGGCCCTCAGGTTGGCTTATTTATAGCCATGAATGAGCCATGGCTAAGCTTGAATTTGATTGGAGCATGACGAAGGTGATGCAGGAAAGATTAAGGAACCCAAAGAAATTAGAATTGGGCTGGGAATGATTGAATTCAACATCCCTAAGGTGGGCTCATCATGAGCTTAGTTATGGTGAAGAGAGTGGCTTGGGCAAGGCTTTCTCTTCATAGGATGGGGAGTGTGGTGGATAAAGATCTTATCTGAGCTAGGTTATTCCTCCCACCTTTGCTAACAAGTCATTCAATGGCATTGTGATAGAATGACACCTCCTCCCTTCATGATGACATTTGACTTAGGTAAAAAATGGTGGCTTGTAGGTTTCAAATGGTTTACCCATGTCAAGATGAGTATTAATGAGTCATGGGTGACCCAATACCAAATAAGGCATATGTTATATTTAGCGTTTAAGTGTAAAGCATGGATTTAAGGTTGTCATGGGCTTATATTGCCATGGACTTAGACCATGATTTTGGACTTAATTACTAGGTCTAATAAACATTAATTTCACCCTCTTTAATTAATTAAATGATTAATTAATTAAGAAAAATAAAAAATTAATTAAAAGACCACATTTTGATAAAAAATGGTGAAGTTGACCAAGTTTGAACAAGTTTACCAGTTGAACAAGGTTGACCAATTAGATCCCAGAGTTGAGCATGACAACTCATTTGACCATGTGATGGTTGAGTTAGACATAGAGTCACTGGATTTGATAATAATTTTGGTTTGACCATGTTGACCAAAAGGTTGAACATGTTGGCCAAGTTGACCATATGATAATTTCATGACCATGTCGGCATATTTTTAGGTTTGTGTTGTATTTTAAAAAAGGGGTCGCCTACAGAAGTTGTCGGCGGATTTTAGATTTTAAATTTAATTTAAATATATATATATATATAATTTAGAAAATAGCATTTGATTTTTGAAAATAATTTTAAGTTTGAAAATTTTAAGATATGAAATCAAACCGATCTCACATCTCGAAATAGTTTATATAAACGAGCACCGCACTACAAACTGTGTATCTATCCCGAAGAATAGACACACTGCTTGATGATGGGGCTCGATTAAATAAACTAGAAGATTTGTGACCTCCGTTTGGTTTGCGAACCAATTTTATAAGCCGACAAGTTCCCCTACTTAATATAAAGGAATTATGCAGGGTTTATATTACCCGGGTTCTTAAAGTTCCCTATAAGGGCAAGCCCCTATAATTAATTACATCTTAAATGTCCGAAGACACTTAAGAAAAGTCTCGATAATGATCAGTGGTTTTGCTCTCAAGAATTCCAAAGTTTAAGTTTTTCAAAGGATTTGAGTTTTGGAGATTTCAATAGGGAATGGATCAAATTTGGAACAATTTATTTCAGGAGTTCAAAGGAAGAAAAGTAGGAGAAGCTGAGGATCCAAGAATAATCTTGGCAACTTCCCAAACTATCCTATTGTTTGGCTTTCAGTTTGAGGAAATTATTTAATGTTGCAATCCTGCCAATTTTATTTAATTAGGACTTATATTCGTATGACATGATCATACAAATAGCCTCGAAGGTGTGAGGGTTTATGTCGTACCAAACGACTACCTCGAAGTCCTAAGACCGGTTAGGGCGTAATTTACATGACATGATCATGCAAATGCCTAATGAAGAGCTTGAGGATTTATGTTGTACTAAGCAAACTACCTCGAAATCCTATGGCTTGGTTATTTAATTCTAAGGAAAGTTTTGCTGAAGTAGATCCGAGTTTTGTTGATGACGATGGCCGTGCTGCCCACCATGCTCCGAGCTCCTTATTGTTGCAGAGGTTTAGTTTTAGAAGTCATAAATCGGGAGATGAGAGAAGTGTTTTGGTTTAGAGAAAAATCTTAAAATCAAAGTGTTTTTAATGTCTTAATTAAAACAAATCTTAAAGTTGGTTAAACAGAACCGATTAAGATCCCACGGTTCCATAATCCTGGCACCGTTATTTTCATCGAATTCAGTTAGTCCAGATGAATTTGCTAAACTCAACTGAATGAGTTCCACACTTTCATTTAGACCATGGGAAATCCCATTAACAACACGTGGGTTACATCATCCGAGGTATTCCCGATCATTCAACAATACATTTTAATTTAGTTAAAGTTGTAGTTTTGTTGTTCTGTTTGTGATTAAATTTTGAGTTGTTTTATATTTTGGAATGTTGTGGCGGTGATTTTTTTATCTTGTAATGACTTTTAGTTTAATTCTGGTTTCAGTTCAGGGACTATCCTAAAGGTTTTGGTTTTCATACAACAGTTGTTTATCGTGCAAGAAAAGTAAAGTACAGTGCATGTAGGTAAATTGCAATAAAGTAAATCGCAATTAAATAAAAGCGTACCTGGAGAGTCTTCCCGTCATCCCATGCTGCACTTAAAACACATGTTAAGGCATTTAAATGTTTCAACAAGTACCTAGGTAAAGCTAATGGAAAGGTTTTGGTTGTCTACCAAAGTTCTAATCCTATAGCTAGTCATCTCCTATGACGTCTAGGTTCTTGTGTTTTGGTTTAAGGATGATTTTCTTCATCGAAGAACAATTAAGTTCAATTGTTCTTATAAACATCTTATCATATTCAGGAAGTGCTTAAGACGAGTCTTAAACATCTTTTCAATACCTCTAGGATTGTTTTAAGTCCAAGAGAATTTAATTATACAAGTGAATTAATCATCCAGGAGTTTAAGTATTGTTCTCTTGCTCAGTGAACTAGGACATTTGAATATCCTATAAGTGAAGTAACACTTCACTTGATACGTCATTTAGGAGTTATAATGATAGAAGCTTTCAGGGCAAGTTGGTTTGTTGAAAAATTTTAATCATTTTTAATTTAAAGTTTGAGTTAATGATTTAAAGTATTTTCGATTTAATTATGAGGTTTTAATTAATAATTTTAAGTTTGGAATAGTGTTCAAATTATTTTAGATTTAATTCTTAATGATTTAATTTAGGTTTATTGTTAAATGATTTTGATTTAATTTAATTCAATTTAATTTTAATTCAATTTAATTTAATTTTAATTTAATTTGATTTGATTTTAATTTAATTTAATTTAATTTAATTTAAATTAATTTAATTTGATTTAATTTAATTTTAATTTTAATTTGATTTAATTTCAATTTATTTTTAATCTTAATTTAATTTAATTTAGTTTTAATTTTAATTTAATTTAATTTTAATTCAAATTAAATTTAATTTTAATTTTAATTTAATTTAATTTTAATTTTAATTTTAATTTTATTTTAATTTAAATTTATTTAATTTAATTTAAATTTAATTTAATTTAAATTAAATTTAATTTAATTTAATTTAATTTAAATTTCATTTAATTTTAATCTTAATTTAATTTAATTTAGTTTTAATTTTAATTTAATTTAATTTAATTTTAATTATTAATTGAAATTATTCTTTTAATTTTTTAATTAAGAATTAAGTATTATTGAAGTGATTTATTTAGGGATTTTTAAATTAAAGAATAAATATCCTCTTAATAATATCCCTACTTTAATAATTCCAATTTATATTATTCTTCTAGAAATTCAATTAATTAATTAATTAAAGTGTTATTTTTAATTATATTTGAAATGGTTAGTAGGTTTCTACCCTCAATCATTTAAGTTTCAATCATCCAAAAATCAGTTTAAAATCAAATATTTTACCCTCCCCTTTTGATTAATCCTAAAATTTTAATTAAGGGTTGAAATTTTTAATTACCATTTTGCCCTTCAAGCTTATTAATTCTATAACTCACTAAATTAAGCTCAAATGAACTTAAAATTTTTATATAACCTCACTCACATGTCAATTAAGACATTAGAGGAGAAAATATGATTTTTCTGTATTTAATTTATTTATGTAATTATTTTTAATGGAAAATAGGGGTTTTCAAGGAAAATTCAATAACGTGATCAAGGAAATGTTTCTATCCTTAAAAAAATTATGGGATATTAATAATAACTAGAGGACCATTTGAACCAATTTTGGTGATTTTTAGAATTATATTTCATTTATTAGAATTAATTTGAATTTTGGAGTATTAATTAATTTTAAAATAAAATTAAAGTTAAAAAATGGATTTTATATTTTTCTTAAATCTCTCTGACCTCAAGGAGTCCAAAGAAATAAATTTTATATTTTTCTGATTTTTCTTTAATTTATTAGAATTATTTTAGTGAAAATGTTGGAAAATACATTTTTTTAATATTAAAAATTACATTAAGCCTTTAAAATTCAATATCTTACCATAGAGACTTAGGAAAAATATTTGGTTTATTCCTAAATGATTAGAATTCAAAATGTGACATTTTGGTGATTTTTAATATTTTTATGATTTTTATTATTTTTTAATTATTAAAAATATTAAAGTAATGATAAAAATCAACTTTTTTAGAAAATTACAATTTTAATTTTCCCAAGTTTCTCTGATATCAGAGAAGCTCCAAAACCATTTTTGTGAATTTTTGAAAAGTATTTTGTGAGTTATGAATTTTTAAAGTTTAACTTTGGTTATGTGACTTAATTAATCCATTTAGTGGGGTTAAACATTTCCAATTGATTTCAAATTTTTATGTGATATTCCTCTGATCTTAAAGATCAGTGGAGAATTATTTTCAAGTCAATTTAACTTGTGGGTAACCGTAATTAATTAAAGTTCACTTTTGGGTATTTAGGCCAATTAGAGTTATTCCAAGTGAATTAACTCAAAATCTATTTTTCCTAGGTTCCTCTGGTCATAAGAAATATCACCAAATTTTCCTAGAATTTATTTCTCAACATGCTAATTATTGGAATTAAAATACTCAAAATAGTAACATGAACTTGAAAAATCAATAACTTCTCATAGGGATGGCCTCTGACCTTGGAAAATTCAAAGAATGTTCGCTAGATCTGAGGCTTCAAAAGCCCTATGGTCTCATGCCATGGTGAATTGTCTATGCAAATGGAGAATTATAATTCCATAGAGAGTAAATAAATCATTAAAAAGAAAATACTTGATAAAATGACTTGATTTCTTTTCCACATTATTCTCCTCTGTTCACTGAGCAAGAGGGTATTTTTATTTTATTTTAGGATTTTTCTACACAAAGTTATGCATTTTTGAAGTTCTGGGTATTTAATAAATAAGAAAATTCCCTATTTATCTACTTATCCACGCGGCGTCGCGTCAACCTTAGCTTCCCCGAATGGGCACGCGGCGTCTTTTGGTTCGGCGCCGCCATCTGACTAGAATTCCATGCGGCCCGCTGTATCGTCCCGTCTCCTCATACGGTTCAATCTGGACCGTCCACCCGCGCGTGTATCAAATGGACGACATCCGTTCATCGTCCCCAAACCTCCTAGCCGGAGAACCGTCCATCTTCCAGGCTTAATATCTCCCTCGATACTTAACCGATTTGTACGTTCTTATGCTCTATGGATTCGTCTTAAAGAGACGAACTCATCCATACGATTTATGTGGCATGAAATTAAGGCAATAGAAATGGAGAATTCATGGAAGCTAGGGAAGAAGAGAGAGCTCATACCTTTGCTCAGAGAAGTGTGGCTTCAATCTGAGAGTTGTGTCACATTCGATTAGGTCCAAGCAAGCTCCAGATGAAGTCCCTTGGCCTGGTAAATTGCCTAGGTACAAAAGTGACCACAGCCGATCACAATGCTTGGAGGCTGGAAGCAATGGCTGGCTTGGTGAGGGGGCTTTTGCTGGGAAACTTCTCCTCTTGGCCTGGTGAAGGTGTAGAGTCAATCAATTTGAGGATTGACTCACTGTGGTGAAGTGTCCTGGTTTTGGGCTTGAATTTCAACTCTGAAATTAAGCTCATAGAGAGGAAATGGAAGGGGGATTTCAGTGGGGATCAAGTTCTCCAGGTGTAGGGGAGAGTCTGGAATGATTTTGGCAGAGTTTCTGTATGGTTTGTTTCAATGCCTCTCTTGGCCGAGAGGAGGTGGTGTTTAAATAGGAGTGGTCGGAGGGCCTCCCAGGGGGGTTTAATGGTTTAGATCAGCTGCTTAGGTCAAGGGAAGAACAGCCATGACAACCATTGGGCATGGGGCAGCTCAGCAAGATGGAATTTCAATGTTGGGCTCCTCCCAAGGTCTCGACCATTTGGTTTTCCGGTGGCTGTGGTGGCTGGCTGGCCAGGGTCAGGTCACCATCTTGACCAGTGAGGGCAGGGCTTGGCAATGGTGAAGTCAATTGGAGTTGGCCATGTGTAAAGGTGGTGAATTGAAATGGAATGGGGAGAGGCTCATTTTGGGTTCAATTTGGTCAACCCAGGTATTTGGGCTTGGTTCACCTTCCCATGGTCTGATTTTGGGCCAGGGGGATCAGTTGGGTCAGCTGTCATGGAGTGGTGAAGTCTCCATCCATGGTGAGGTGGCTAAACTTGGTTTAGTGTGTGACATGGTTATGGTTAAAAAGGCTTAATGAAGGATTAGGAAAGGGGGCCCTCCTTTTGTCATTAATGGCTTGGTCACATGTCAAACCTTCCATGGCTTCATATGGCTTGTAAATGGCTTGCTCATGGCTCCATGTGGCTTGGGACAAAGCTTGGTCATTTACATGAAAGAAGGTTTTGAATTTTTGGGATTTATGGGTGATTTTGGCATGAGGCCTAATTTAGGATTATTTGATGATTGATTTAGGACTTAAGGGATGATATCAATTAATGGGGTGATGAAAAGAATGTCATTGGGCTTTAGCATGAAGTTTGGGCCTTTGAAATTTAGTGGAGATGGGCTTTTAAAATGGTTTAGGAAAGTGGGCTTTTGGATTTTAAAATGGATTTTAGGATGAAAGTTTGGTAAAGGCTTGGGCCAAACAAGTGTTGGGTTTAGTTTAGGGATGTGTCATGAATGATTTGGAATTGGTTTGGAATAATTTGGAGTTGAATTGGGTTTAATTTGGGACTTTTGGTAAAGGGGCCAAAGTGGATCAAATTGGGTTAACTTGGACTAAGGTTGGGCTAATGTTAGATTTGATGTAAAATTAATGTTGAGAAATGTTCATAGGAGTGTCACAAAGAGTTTTTCAACTTTGGTTGGGCTCTAATTTTGGGATTTGGGCCCATTTGGGTTAGTTTGGGCTTAGGTCAATTTAAGGGATTTTGGTTTTGGGCTAGGTTTGGGTGAAATTTAGGTTCAAATTTTGGGCAAATCAAGTTAGTGTTTTGTTTATGGGGGTGTTAGGAAGGTTTTAGAAAAGATTTGGGGCCAATTGGAGTTGAATTGGGTGGGTTTGAGCTAGGTTTAGGTCATGGGCCAAAATTGGGCCTTAAGCTTCAAATTGAAATTGGGCCCAAATTTCTATCAAATTGGACTTGGATTTGGTCTAAATTGATATTGGGGATATTGAATTGTAGTTTAGAATTGAATTGGACCAAAATTGAGGTCAATTGGGGTGATTTGGTTTGACATTGGGTTCATTTGGGTTTAAAATGAGCTAAATTAGGGGTTTTGGTAAAAGTAGGGTAAATTGACAAAATTGGCCCATGGTTTAGTTGAACAAAATGAAATTGGGAATATTTGGGATTTTATGGAATTTTCTGGGAATTTTTGGATTTTTTGGATTTTTGGGTTAAGAGGGGCATTTTGGTAATTTAGAGGGTATTGGGAGTATTTTTTGAAATTTTGGTATTTTTGGCTGTAAATGATCAATTTGATTGGTGGGGAAATGTTCAAGGTTAATTTTGGAAAATTATGGGTTATTTGAAAATTTTGGTGGTTTTGAGTAATTTCAAGGGCTTTTAGTAGGTTTGGTGGGTCCGGGGGTCAAAAATTGAAATTTTGGAAAAATGAAAATTGATCAAATTTGAGTAGAATGGAATCACTTTGGATGAGTCATGAAGCCATATTAAGCCCATAGGAGCCATGAGGGGACTCATTTGAGGCATTCACTATGTTGTTCCTAACCCTCTTAGCCAAGGGCCTAAGGGTTAAGGTCCATCCATATGAATTATCAACATGAGTCAGGAAGTCAAGCTGGGCATGAATAGTTTTAGGATTCAGAATGTGTGTGAAAGTGTAATGTATGTGTAGGTCAGCCCTCACCAGACCAGGCCACCTAGGGTGATCCTAAGGCCAAAGAGTCCTATAGGGAACTCATCCTTTAAACCTCCACATTTGATCTCAACCCTCTAGGTGATTAGGGGTTTATAATCAAGCTTGTGGGATTTGAAGGGAGTCAATAATTGTTTTGAATTTCTAAGTGGTGGGTCCCATTTCTAGTCCTCTAAGATAGTCAAAGGGAAAAGCCTAAGGCTAGATCCTAAGTACTAAAGAGAGAAGAGAAGACCTCATAAAAAATGAGGTCAACAGACCATATGGTGGTTGGTTTAATTACAAGGTCAATATGGTGATCATTTGGGTCTAGGGTTGACCAAATGGTCAATGTGGTGACCATTTAGTGTTAGGTTTGACCAAATGGTCATGTTTGACCAATTTAGTGTTTGGGTTGACCAAATGGTCAATGTGGTGACTATTTGGTGTTTGGTTTGACCAAGTGGTCAATGTAGTGATCGTTGGGTCCAAAATTGACCACTTTGACCAATGTTTGACTAATTGGGTCCATAATTGATCACATGGTCCGTGTCGTGACCATTGGGTTTGAAATTGACCATTTTGACCAAATTTTGACCAATTGGGTTTATGGTTGACCAAATGGTCCAAGTGGTGACCATTGGATCATTATGACTCTAAATTAGGGTTCATTGTCAATTATGCGATCACCTTAGAGTATCATCAAGATTTGGGTTTAAAAGGGTTCATTAAGGTTTTACCCTATATTTTAAGGTTCCTAGACCCTTGATGAGATTTTAAGGAATCAATGTTGGTAGACTTCCTCTCTCAAGATAAATTATAGATGTCATTCAAAATGGACCCTCACAAAAGTGAGGTCAACACCCTCTCAAGCTCTTTAAGCTTTTGTCCCAAAACTAAAATAAAGAGGAGATCAGTGAAATAAGGAAGAATGGAAGCTTAAACCAGCCTGTCCATGCAAGGTCCCTAAAGTACCCCTTAATTAATTCAAAAATGGCTAATTAATGAAACTTAAGACATGCCAGAAAAGGTTAATCCCCCCAACGTTTTCATAATCCCAAGTAGATCTCCGCAAGTCCAAGGAGAGCCTAAAATTTTGGCTCTAGGTGGCACGCCATCCTAGGGCCGCCAGGCTAATTTTTGAAATCTAGGTGGGTCGGTGTAGTCATGCTAGCCTCGGGCGTGGTCATGCCTCTCTGCTCCTGGGGTCAACGTGGTCATGTCAACTCCATGACATAATTACGCTATATTCATTGTCTTGCAATGTCGTCACACTACTTTTATGCATTACTATGTGAAGGTAGCCTTCACGCAACTACTAGGAGGTTCGGCGTGGCCACGTTGTTTCACTACGTAATGATGACATATACTTTGTCTTGCATTGTGGTCACCATTTGGTCGTGGCTACGCCAAACGTACCCCCTCATCCCATGCAAGGAGATGTTAGGTGTGGCCACACTAGATTTGGGCATGGTCATACCAGACCCTTAAAGGCCATTGTTTTGCTCTGGGAGCCAGTTAAGCGCATTTTGCAACCCAAAAAGATCTTAATGACCAGAGTGGATTACATAGTCCCCAAAATGATTGTTTGATTTGCCCTAAAACGGGGAAACCATCACAAATCAGTCGCTACTAGGTATTGTCAGAATAGGGTGACCCAAGGTGTGCATATGGTAACGTCTCGATGGACTCCTTGAGCTATGATAGGGCACATGTGAGTGTCTTACACTCCCTCAACATCACAACGACATCGGGTTTTTGTGACATCAAAACTTGATGCCAACTGTACCAAAATGGGGTCAAAATTGAGTGCAAAAGGATTTATTTAAAAGATATTGATGATACAGACACAATGCGCAAAGTCTATTTTAAAAAATGACGACTCATTGAAAAATTTATGTGTGAGATAATTTCTCATGCATAGGAATCTTAAGTGCGTAGTTTTACGTAAAACGATATCCAATGACCACCAAACAGGTTTGCATGATTTTCATATATGAATATAAATATCATGCAATTTATATAGTATAATTTGGATCACAGGAACTGCCCATGAAATAAAATGATAGTTTTAGGGTTATCGAAAATAGTCATCATGCATGAAAAATTGACTTAAAAAATTTCACATACAAATTATACAAATTAATTATTCAAATATATCATAAGCCTCTTGCAACTTTCAAAATAAGATTTCGATTCTTACAAAAATCTTCAGAGAGAAAACAATAATCTCAAGGTTTCAGTGAAAATCAAGCTCAAGTGAAGTCTAATTAAGCTTAAGCCAAGAAAATAGGTTTGACAAAAAATGAGGCCAATAATGCATTTGGTTGATGATCCAAAAGTACATTTTGAGGGTTAAGTTTCATATTATACTTTCTTAGGGATTGAAGGGTTTCTTTTAAGTCACTAATGTGTTGTTCTGCTGATCAAGTTTAAACTAAAAAATCATTGACGTACACTTCAACATTCTTTTCTTTCTGACTAGAAAATATTACATCTATAAATTGCTGGTACATAGCCCTAACATTTTTAAGTCCAAAGAGCAGTATATTGTAACATTGAACTCCTTCACTCATTATGAACCATGTCTTCTCTACATCGGACAAATGCATCTTTATTTGATGGTAATTGAAGTATGCATTCAGAAAGCTCATCACTATGTATCCCAAAACTGCATCAATGAATTTTTCAATCTTTGGTAGTGGGTAGCTATCTTTTGGGCCAGCAGGTTCCTATTTGAGAAATCCACACACATTCTCTACTTACCGTTGCATTTTTTAACCACAACAACGTTGGAGACCCAGGTTAGACTCTAGCCCCCTGATGTAACTGAAAAATTTCATCGTTAGTACCTCCTCGTGGATCGGCTCAGTCAAGGTCCTAACTGGCAACCAGAGATTTTGCTTCATGGGTCACATGGCTGTATTGATGTTTAACTAGTGGTAGGTGACATCATTCAAATCTTTGCATTTCCACTGTTATCCATACAAAAAATGGCATGATGCTTGCATATGGTCTCAATCAACAATACTTTATTACCTGCATCAAAGTATTCACTTATCATTAAAAATTTACCGCTTTCTTCTGTTGAGACAAGAATTTTAAGGGTGGTCTCGCTGACCCACTTTAATATGTATGCAATTTATGTTTATAGCAACGGCACCAAAAATTTGATCCTGCTTTAAATATAGATATATGATTTAATATATAATGTGGATTCTGCGCAAGTATACGTATCGTATCAAGTAATACAGGGCTCTAGTAGAGTGTTGGTTATCGATCCCACAAGGAAGTTTTTAACAGATTTGTTATCAGCTAAATTTAAAGGAATTACTTACTTATAGTAAACGGAAATTAAAAGTAACTATCGCAACTAAAGTAAACTAATGCTTGAAATAAGTTGATTTAAATAATTCAGAAAAAGTATCATTCTCCTTGTTTTTAGAAAATTAAGTGAATGATGAATTTAAATAGAATTTTTAAATTGTATTGTGACAAATAGGAGCATTCCTATTCTTTACCCTTTGGTCCGAAGTGGAAAGAACATTGACTAATCCTATGTTTGATTATCGAATGCACGGCTAGGTCGGGAGGATACCGGCCGCCACTTCGAGCTCCTACGTTCCCCTCACTCGAGGGCTAACATCTACACTTCAGCTCTCAAACGAGTAGGACCTAATTGAATATTTTAGTCCGTCACACTAAAATGTCCGATTCTACGCCCGATAATTAATATTTCCCTATTTATTTGCACCCGCCTTCCAAGGCTTTTGACTTCCCGAATATTGGATGTAATTTTTACTATAGTTGATAATTCAACATATTTTAACTACTCAATTGGCCAGATTGAAAGTAAATTAAGTTTTAAGTAAACATTATCACAATTTATTTATATTATATTAGGTGCTTCTATTTAATTTCATCAATCCGCATAATTTTCACAAACAAGGAGAAAAACTAAGAAAACTACTCAGAATGCATGGGAATAAAACAAAGCATGGATTTCATTTAAAGTTAACAATAAAAAAAGATACTTATCTTAATTTCCTCCCCAAGCAGACTCCTTGAAGTTCCTTTGACTTTTCCTTCTAGTACAGCAAACAAAATAGCACTCAATTAAACTAATAAACTTACTAATGATAAACAAACTCACTCAGACTCACTAAAATAGACACACAGAAGACTCAAGAGACACACTAAGACACTAGAATTCGGCCTCTATTTATAGAGGTAGGCAAAGGTCCAAGGGGTGCTTAAACACCTCTTCAAAAGTGTCCAGGTTCAATGTATATGCATTTTGAACTAGCTCACTGTCGGCGGGAAACGACCTCGCCGTCAGCGGGGCTTCTAGAAGGTCTTTAAACAGCGAGATCTCGCTGTCGGCGGGCTCGGGCTCGCTGTCGGCGAGGTAGTTATAATTCCTTCAGAAATTCTCCTCACGATCTCGCCGTCGGAGGCCTCGATCTAGCCGTCGGCGAAGTAGTTATATTTGCATGAATTTCCTCCTTTTTGATCCGAATTTGCTCCATTTCATACTTTTTGCTTCCATCACTTATAAATCTTCATTCTTGCAATAAAATAAAGAAAATACCTTTCTTTAAAGAGCAATTTCATCAAAAATAGATATGAATTTCTTGATATATTTTTCTGTGATCAAAATCCCCCAAACTTAATTATTACTTGTCCTCAAGTAATTTTAATACTAAATAAATAATAATAATGATTTCTATAAAAGAATTTTTCAATCCAGATAATATATGAATTAAATTTAAATAACATTATAATAAAGTTGAATAGAAATATTTCTAAGTAATTAAATTAACTTTATAGAGATAAGATTATTTAGTTATCAGCTCTAAGATTTCTAGCTTTCTATTTATTTCAGGAACGACTATATTTAAAATAGTAAATTACTTAAGATATTTAGATGATAGGAAGTTTAAGAAAACACTATTTAGTAAAATTCTAATCCATAAATATAAGTTTAGAAATATAATTAAGTTCTACCCTTTAGGTTGATTCCATTGAAGCCAATTTTTGATAAGGCATTTCCTCATGCTTCTCCTCACTTATATTTTTCTTTTCTTTTCTTTTCTTTTTTCTTTTCTTTTTTTTTTCTTTTCTTTTTCAAGTAAGGATTATTGTATCTGGATAGCCTGTTAATAATTTTGAACTTCAATTTCTCTTCCTAAATTTGAAACTTAAAATACTTCCTTGCTTATATATATTTCATAGCCTTTACTTCATTGAGTTTCTATCCTTTCTTTTTCACTTAAATACTTAAGAATTTTCAATTTTTAGAATATAGTTTCCCTTAATTTAAATAGTTTACTATATTCTTATTCCTTTTAACCAAATATCTTATTCCATTAATTAATTGAATTACTAGAAATATTTTCTTTAACTTTATATAATAATTAAATAAAGTAACTCATATTTATTGAATTGAAAAGTACTTTAGAAAATCATTTAATAATAATTTTTTTTTTAAATAGAAATTGAGAACAATTTTAATAATTAAATTTGTATTTTTACCTTCCCCCAAACTTAAATTTTTCTATCTATACTACATAGTGAAAAGAGGGAAAGTATATAAATAAAATTCATCATACCTTTGAGCTTTAGGTATTTCTTTTCTTTGAAATTTTCGCAGGCTTTTTCATTACTTACAGAACCTGTACTGTTAGTATTCTTCCACATATAATATTTAAAAAAAAAGTGCAGGGATGGAAATTTTAAAATAATTATCAAACACAACAAAGAAAACTTAATCTATTACTACACATACATTTAAAACTTAAACAATACATTAAAGAAAGACTAACATCCTATATATATAAAAATTTGCAACTAATTTAACACACATAAGAAATTTAATATCACAGCTCATGCAAACAAACAAACATACTAAGTCTAAAGTCCACAGAAAGTTCTAAAATATTACACACAGAATTAATAAAGTTTACACAATAACAAATCTAAACAAACCAAACAAAAAAAACAAAGATTCTAATCTTCTGCATCAAAATCCCAAACTATGTCATCTCCCTAATGTCCAGGCTGAGAAGGCTGAGCAGGCTGGTACTGTGAATAACGGGGGCACTCAGGAAAGACGACATCTAAATCACCACTCCTATATCGACGCTCAGCTTCATAGTATGCAATCTCGTACTCTGAATGTCGCTGGAGATATTCGCTATCATAATCGTGTCTTCTCTCCAAGCCTCCGATCCTTTGATCTATATGCTCAAATCTTCTTTCCATATTTTCTCCAAATAACTCAAAACTCTTTCTACTCAGGGTTAATTCATTCATCATATCTTAAAGGGTAGGAGTGGTGTACTGAGGGGGTGGTTCAAAACTAGTAGAGGGTATATCTCTACTTGAAGAAGGTATATAATCCCTTGTCCCAGATCTCCATCCTTCGTGGGATTCATATTTCTTTATATTAGCCTGAGTAAGGGGTTTCATTGGCTCTATCCATTCCTCATTATCTCTTGCCTCTACCCCAGATAATTGGCAAAGTGCATAGATAAGACCAGGATGTCCTAGTCCTCCTCCACTTTCATTTCTAGCAGTGGCTAATATGTTTTATAAATAATATTTCCCACATTAATACTCTTTTAGTTCTGAATACAGAAATTCAGAACTGCTCTATCTCTTGTTACCTCACTATGGTGGTAGGTAGGTAACAAAGTAGAATAAATAAAATAATGTCAGGCTTTAAATGTTGCATTTAGCATAGAAAGAGGGAAGTTTACCCGTTCCCGCTGCTTTATCTTCCAGACTCCTTTCCCATCAGTGAGAAAGTCGATCACCTCTTCCAGTGGTCCTTCCATAGTTCCAAAAGTTTCATATTCGCTCATGTAGGTGTCTCGTACTTCATAATAAGTGTTTATTCTAGCGGCGTTGAAATCTACAAAAAATCCTCAAACCTTAACCGGTGCATCTTCAGCCTATGTTAAGTTCGTATAAAATTCCTTCACAACTTCTACAGCTACTTTGTTGGTCACGTAGCAGAAATTTTCCCATCCTGCTCCTTTATAACTCGTTCCACTTCTCCTCCTGGATTCTTGAAAACTCGATCTTGTATGCACTTTCTTGCTTGAATGTTTTGAAAATATCGAGTTTGTGCTCTCGAATTAATGAATCGAGTTTCGTCATATTCTATTCATCGCTTTTGTCGTGGAGCCATTTCTCGATCAAGGGAAGATGAAATTTCGTGTCAAAAAGTCTTGAAATCCCTTCAAATCCGAGATCTCTCAAGCCGTAGGTCGGTTTTTTCAAAAATTTGAGGAAAGGGATGATGAATAGTGTCGGTTGACTGGTCAAATATAGGTCTTTTCGCGTTCTAGCTATCACCGAGGTTTTTCTCGCCGTCAGCGAGCTAATTAATTCCATAAGGCAAAAGTTTCGGGAAAAATCCGCCGTCGGCGAGCTCGGTCTCGCTGTCAGTGGGTTTTCTCACTGTCGGCGAGGTTCCAAAAAAATTTTAAATTTTTGAAATTCTTCAATCATTTTCAACCTCGAATTGCCTTTAATCAATCTTCTGATCACTTAATTTAATAATAATACGAAGATTAGATACTTATACTCACAAAAAGTCACACAACACAAACAATTTAACTTTATATATGAAATCCATGATTCACGCTAATAACTTAACACATATTTAACTTAAATGTTCAAATCCATAATACTTAGCATCGCAATCCACACCACAACACTCTAAATGCTGAGACATAACAATTTACAAATAATCTCATCAAATCTGAGATGATTAAATCAAACTTCGACTCATAATAAAACTTAACTCCAAATCAAACACACATATATATATACAAATATAACAAAAACATAGAAATCTTTCCTACTCTTCAGTGTCTGAACTAACATCTTCTCTGATATTTCTGATGCGACGCAGGTGCACAAATAAATTGTAGAAAGGTCTGAAAGGGAATTCTACAGTAAATTCTTCATTAATCCATCCTTTCTGTCTTAGTAGATGAATAAAACTGGCCACCAGATGTCCAATATGATCAAAGTGCTCCTTCATTCTCCAATCAATATGATCAAACATATCAGAGATATTGTCAATAGAATTCATCACATTTTGCAATTCTTTCTCCAATCCTTTAATCTTCTTCAGAATGAAATTAGTCTTATCAGTAAAGGGCCTTGCTAAAGGATTGTTCTGTGATGCTCTGTCAGAAATAACGGTGATCTCATCATTGTTATCCAAAGTGGGAAACATATCAGTAGGATCCAGGGGTTTCCATGGTAAAAGTACTTTTTCCCAAGCCTCATAAGAAACTTGGTACTGATCGCATAAAGCAAATATAGTAGATGGGTGTCCAAGTCCATGCACTGACCCATGCACAATTAATCCCAATGCAGACTTTACTATTATTGATCCAACATAGATAGGTAATCCAATTTGAATACAGTAGTTTAAAATAGCGCATTCCTTTGAAACTCTATTTACTCTCATGGTAGGTAATAATTTTGATGATATAAAGAAATGCTAGTGCTTTGAGACAGGGTTTAGAAGTGATCCAAAAAAACTGACATACCCGTCTTCTCGTAACTCCCAATCATCCGGTTCATTGGTTAGGTATCTATAGATATCGTTCATATTGTATCTTGAAGGCACAAAGTTGGAATAATGACAAACAGAGGTATTTTCTATAGAAAACAATTCATTTACCCTTGCAAGAGTAAATGTTACCCATCTTCCTCTGACGTACACATTTCCATTATTGATCGCATGTAAATTAAAGTAAAACTCTTTAACTACTGATATAACTACAGCGGATGTTGTATAACAAAATACCTCCCAATGCCGCTGTGCGATCATTTCTTCAATTTTTGTAGTAGAATTCTCTACTCCTCTATTGACGAATCCTCTTTCTTTTATAAGTCTTTTCTTTATCAAGCCTTTGTTGAAGATTCGCTGTGCCTCCGAACTGACGAATTTTCTCCGGTTGAAAACTTCCATTTTTGTGGTTTCTAGGAATTTGGAAGCCATTTTGGATGGAATGGATTGGTCTCTAGTCGTTCTTAAGGAAGAAAATAGTGTAAAATCGGATTTGGAATAATTTCTTACGAAGGAATGGCTTAAATCCGTCCAAAACCGCACGAAAAATCTTTAAGAAACCAAATTTTTAACTGCCTCGCCGTCGGCGGGAAGTTCCTCGCCATCGGTGACTTAGTTATAAAACCGAATGAAGTAATGGTCCACGATCTCACTGTCAGCGGGCTCGGGCTCGCTGTCGGCGAGATTCGTAAAAATTGCCTTTTTTCGCTCTGGTCCGAATATTTTCTGATCTCATCCAATGGGTTCAATTTTTGTGATGATTCTAATAGAAATTTGAGTAGTAAGATTTGTTTTAATAATATAGACTCACTAATATGTAGACATTTAAAAATAAAAAACTACTATGGGTTGCCTCCCATAAAGCGCTTGGTTTAACATCGTCAGCCCGACCTAATTCAGTTAGTGTTCAGGTTGACTAAGTATTAAAACCTCTTTAAAATTTGGTCTTCTAATTTCTAAATATGGTTTTAATCTATGTCCATTTACTTTAAATCTATGTCCTGTTATTGGATCTTTAATTTATATAGTTCCATATGAAAATATTTGAGTTATGGTGAAAGGTCCTAACCATCGAGATTTCAATTTCCCAGGAAATAATTTCAATATAGTATTATATAGCAAAACTTCTTGTCCTGGTTTAAAATTTCTTTGATTAATCTTCCTATCATGCCATAATTTCATCCTTTCTTTATAAATCTTATCATTATCATATGATTCATTCCTTAATTCTTCCAATTCATTTAATTGCAACAATCTCTTCTCACCAGCTTCTTTCATATTATAATTAAATTCTTTAATCGCCCAATATGCTTTATGTTCTAATTCAACTGGTAAGAGGCAAGTTTTTCCATATATAAGCCTGTAAGGAGTCATTCCAATCGGAGTTTTATAAGCAGTCCTGTATGCCCATAATGCAGTGTCTAGTCTTATAGACCAGTCTGATCTATTAGGATTTACAGAATTTTCTAATATACGCTTAATCTCTCAATTAGAAACTTCAGCTAATCCACTAGTTTGTGAATGATATGCAGTTGATATCTTATGCATAATATTATACTTTTCTACTAGTTTGTGAATATATTTGTTTCTAAAATGAGTTCCTCTGTCAGTGATAATCACTCTCGGCATTCCAAATCTAGTAAAAATATTTTTCATTAAAAATTTTGAAACACTTTTAGCATCACACCTAGGTAAAGCTTGTGCTTCAATCCATTTGGAAACATAATCAACAGCTACTAATATATATGAGTTTCCAAATGACTGAATAAAAGGTCCCATGAAATCTAATCCCCAAACATCAAAAATTTCAACTTCTAATATAAAATTCAGAGGCATTTCATATTTTCTTGATATGTTTCCTACTCTTTGGCATTTATCGCAGGTTTTTATATATCTATATACATATCTAAATAGAGTAGAGCCGATAGAATCCGGATTGTAGAATTTTATATGCAATTTTATCTGTCCCAAAATGTCCTCCAAAATCAGAGTCATGACATTTTTGAATGATTGGTTCAGTTTCTTCATAAGGCACGCAACTTCTAATAATTAGATCCTTACATTGCTTGTATAAGTATGGTTCATCCAAAAAGTATGATTTAGTATCATGAATGAATTTTTTCTGTTATTGCAAAGTTAACATAGGTGGTAAAATGTCACTTACAATATAATTTACTATATCAGCATACCATGGTATTTTCAACTCATTTATATTATAAAGTTGTTCATCAGGAAAACTGTCTAAAATTTCATTATCAATGTTAGATAATTCATGATTTTCTAATCTTGATAAATGATTAGCAATTTGATTATCAGTTCGATTTTTATTAATTATCTCAAAATCAAATTCTTGCATTAATAATATCCATCTAATTAATCTTGGTTTAGAATCTTTCTTTTGCATTAAATATTTTATAGCAGAATGTTCAGTATGTGTTGACCTCATTTTTGATGAGGTCTTCTCTTCTTCTTTTTAGTACTTAGGATCTAGCCTTAGGCTTTTCCTTTGACTATCTTAGAGGACTAGAATTGGGATCCACCACCTTTTAGAAATTCAAACCACTTCTTAACTCCCTGCAAACTCCACAAACTTGACTGTAGACCCCTAATCACCTAGAGGGTTGAAATCAAATGTGGAAGTTTAAAGGATGGGTTCCTATAGGACTCTTTGGCCTTAGGACTGCCCTGGATGGCCTGGTCTGGTGAAGGGACTGACTTACACACACACTACACTTTCACACACCTCCTAAAAACACACCCATACCTAACTTGACCTCTTGACTCATAAAGGTGACTCACATGGATAGTCCTTAACCCCTAAGCCCTTGGCTAAGAGGGTTAGGAACAACATAGTGGATGCCTCAAATGAGTCCCTTCATGGCTCATGTGGGCTTGATATGGCTTCAAGGCTCAACCAAAATGATTTTATTCCACTTATATTCACCCAATCTTCAATTTTCCAAATTTTCAATTTTTGACCCCCGGGACCCTACCCGCCTAGCCTACCCAAAACCCTTGAAACTGCCAAAAATTTGCAAACTCACCTAAATCACCCAAAATTCTCCAAAATCATTCCTAAACATTTCTCACCACTCAAATTGACCATCCATACCCAAAAATATCAAAAATTCCAAAAATACCTCCCAATACCCTCCAAATACCCAAAATACCCCTCTTGACCCAAAAATCCAAAAATTCAAAAAATTCCAAGAAAATTCCAGAAAATCCCAAATATTCCCAATTTCATTTTATCCAACTACACCATGGGCCAATCTTGTTAATTTATCCCACTTTTATCAAAACCCCCAATTTGACCCATTTTAAACCCAAAGTGAACCCAATGTCAAACCAAACCTACCCAATTAACCCAAATCCTGGTCCAATTCAATTCTAACCTTCAATTCAACATTTCTAACACCAATCTAGACCAAATCCAAGTCCAATTTGATTGACATTTGGATCCAATTTCACTTCTGGCCATAAAGCCCAATTTGGACCCATGACCCAAACCTAACCCAAACTCACCCAATTCAACTCCAATTAACCCCAAATCTTTTCTAAACCTTCCTTAACATCCCTACAAACAAAACACTAACATGATTTGCCCAACATTTAAGCCCAAACCCCACTTAAATTCAACCCAACACCAAAAAGGCCCAATTTTGACCTAAACCCAAACCTAACCCAGATAAGCCCAAACCCCAAAATCAAAGCCCAACCAAAGCCAAAACCTCTTTGAAACACTCCCATAAACATTTCCCAACATTTATTTTACATCAATTTCAACCCTAGCCCAACATTGGCCCAAGTTAGCCCAATTTGACCTACATGGGCCCATTTACCAAATCAACCCAAATTCAACCCAATTCAAACCCAAATCACTCCCAATTTGCTCCAAATCACTCATGACACATAACTAAACTAAACCCAACAATTATTTGGCCCAAACTTCTACAAAATTCCCATCCATAAATTCATTCTTAAACCTAAAGGCTCATCCCCTTAAGCCTTCCTAAAAGCCCATCCAAAACAATTTCAAAGGCCCAAAACCAATGTCAAAACCCATATGACGTCTTCATTGATCATCCATTTGATAAAATCACCCCCTAAGTTCTATTTCATCATTTAAAAAAAACCAAATATGGCCATATGAAAATTTTCCATCAAGATGTCCAAAAATTCAAAACCCTTTTTCATGTAATTGACTAAGATATTTTCCAAGCCAAATGAAACCATGAAGCCATGCATAAGCCACATGTAAGTCATGGAGGCCACTTTACACATCATCACACCTTTTATGGTTAGAGAGGGAACCCCTTTCCAAACTCCTTCTTAAACCTTTTTAACCCCTTTTATGTCACACTCTAACCCATGCTTAATCAAAATTCTTGGGATAGAGACTTCTCCACCTAAAGTCAGCTGACCCAAATGATTCCCTAAGCCCAAAACCAGGCCTTGGTGGGTGCACCAAACCCAAAACCTTGGCTTGGACCAAATCAAGCCAAAATGGCCTCTCCCCCATGCCATTTTAATCCAAGCTCTTTACACATGGCAAAGCCTAATTGCCTACACTAAACCCCAGCCCTGACCCACCTGAACCTGAGGGTGACCCATGCCTGCCGGCCAGCCACCTGGATCGCCGGAAAACACCACACCCGAGAGCTCACATGTGAGCCAACATTGAAATTCCCCTTGTTGAGTTGCCCCAAGTCCGGTGGCCACCATGGCTGTTCTTCTCTTGCATAGAGCAGTCGATCCCAAGCCCTAACTCCCACGGGAGGCCCTCCACCCTCTCCTATTTAAACACCACCTCCTCTCGGCCATGAGAGGTGCTGAAACAAACCTTAAGGAAACTCTGCCAAAATTGTTCCAGACTACTCCCCACACATAGAGCATTTGATCCCCACTGAATTCCAGCCCCAATTCCCTCCAGCTGAGCTCAATTTTGAGCTCAAACTTTAGCCCAAAAACAAGGACACTTCTCCACAGTGGACCAATCCCCAAATTGATTGGTCCTACACCTTCACCAGACCAAGGGAAGAAGTCCACCAGCAAAAGCCCCCTCTCCAGGCCACCCATCTGTTCCAGACTCCAAGCTTTGTGATCGGGCTTGGTCGAAATCACACTCAGTACAATTCACTGGACCAGGAGACTTCATCTAGAGCTTGCGGGATCCAATCGAAGGTGATACAACCCTCGGATTGAAGCCACACTTCTCCGAGCAAAGGTATGAGCTAATTCTTCATCCCGAGCTTCGGAGATTCTCCATTTCAAATGCTTTAATTTCAATGCATGATCACCGTATAGATGTGTTCGTCTCTTCAAGACGAATCCATAGAGCATAAGAACACGAAAATCCATTAAGTATTGAGTGAGATATTAGGGATTTAGTGTGGATGGCTCTCGGGTGAGGACGCTTGGGAACGATGAACGGATGTCGTTCATTTAATACACGAGTGGACGGACGGCCAGGATCGCGCCGGATGAGGAGACGAAACGATACAGGCGGGACCCGGGCTGCTGACTCAAGCGGAGGCGTCGAATGGGAGCGCGCCGCGTGGCCGTTCGGAGATGTCGAGGATGACGCGGCGCCGACTCGGATAAATAGAAAATTAGGGATTTTTTCTATTTATTTAATTCCATGAACTTGGAAAATTCATAACTTTGTGTAGGAAAATCATAAAAATAAAATAAAAATACCCTCTTGCTCAGTGAACAGAGGAGAATAATGTGGAAAAGAAATCATTTAATTTCATCAAGTATTTTATTTTTAATAATTTATTTACTGTCTGCACTATTTTAATTCTCCATGTATATAGGAAATTCACCATGGTATGAGACCATAGGGCTTTTGAAGCCTTTGAATTTGGGAACATTCCCTGAATTTTCCAAAGTCGAGGCCATCCCTATGAAAAGTTATTAATTTTTCAAATTCATGTTATCGTTTTGAGTATTTTAATTCCAATAATTAGCATGTTGTGAAATAAATTCTAGGAAAATTTGGTGATGTCTCCTATGACCGCAGGACCCTAGGAAAAATAGGTTTTGAGTTAACTCATTTAAAATAACCCTAATTGGCTTAAACACCCAAAATAGATCCCTAATTAATTAGAGCCAACCATACATCAAATTGACTTGAAATCAATTCTCCACTGACCTTTAGGATCATAGGAATCCACCATAAAAATTTGAAGTCAATTGGATTTGGTTAGCCCTACTAAATGGGTTGATTAAGCCATTTAGTTAATTTGACCTTTAAAAATTTACAACTTTCAAAGTACCTTTCAAAAATTCACCAGATTGGTTTTGGAGCCTCTCTGATATCAGGGGAATTTATGAAAATTAAAATTTCAATTTTCTAAAAAAGTTGATTTTTAATATTATTTTAATATTTTAATAATTAAAAAATAATAAAAATCATAAAAATAATAAAATTCACCAAAATGTCACATTTTGAATTTTAATCACTTAGGAACAAACCTCATATTTTTCTTAGGTCTATTTAATGAGATATTAAATTTTAAAGCCCTAGGGTAATTTTAAAATTAAAAAAAATGTATTTTCTAATATTTTCACTAAAATAATTATAATAAATCAAAGAAAAATCAGAAAATTGCAAAAATTGATTCTCTGATTTCCTTGATATCAGAGAGATTTTTGAAAAATATAAAATTCATTTTTCAACCTTTATTTTATTTTTAAATTAATTAATACTCCAAAACTTAAAATAATTATAATAAAAATAATATAATTTAAAAAATCACCAAAATTGGTCCAAGTGGTCCTCTGGTCATTAGGAATGTCCCATAATTTTCTTAAGGACAGAAACTTTCCCTTGGTCATATTATTAAATTTTCCTTGGAAATTCCTATTTTCCACCAAAAATAATTATATAAATAAATTAAATATAGAAAAATCACATTTTCTCCTCTCATGTCTTTATTGACATATGAGTGAAGTTACATAAAAATTTCAAGTTCATTTAAGCTCAATTTAGTGAATTATGAAATTATTGAGCTTGAAGGGCAAAATGGTAATTAAAATTTTAACCCTTAATTAAAACTTTAGGTTTAATAAAATTAACAAGTAAAATATTTGATCTTAATCTGATTTGGATTATTGAAATTTAAATAATTAAAGGGTAGAAACCCATTAAACAATTTAAAATAATTAAAATAAACCTTAATTTAAATAATTGATTAAATTTGGAAGAATAATAAAATTGGAATTATTAAAATAGGGATATTATTAGGAAGAGATTTATTCTTTAATTTAAAAATCCCTAAATTAATCATTTCAATAATATTTAATTCCTATTTAAAAGTGATAATTCAAATTTAAGTTTTAAAATGTTAAAGGACTAATAATTAAATTAAATTAAAAAGTTAAATTATTAAACTCTTTTTAAACTTTCAATTAAATTAAAATTAAAATTAAAATTAAATTAAAGATTAAATTAAATTAAATTAAATTAAATTAAATTAAATTAAATCAAATTAAATAAATAAATTAAGATAAATTAAATTAAACTAAATTAAATTAAAACAAATTAAATTAAATTAAATTAAATTAAATTAAAACAAATTAAATCAAATTAAATTAAATTAAATTAAATTAAATTAAATTAAATTAAAATAAATTAAAACAAATTAAATTAAATCAAATCAAATTAAATTAAGATTAAATTAAAATTAAATCAAATCAAACTAAATTAAATTAAATTAAATTAAAATTAAAATTAGATTAAATTAAATTAAAGTTAAATGAAATTGAATTAAATAACATTACTTAAGACATAAAGAAATTAAATATAAAGCAACTAGAACACTATTCCAAATTTAAACCCATTAACTTAAATTAAACCATTTGAACACCAATTTGCCCTCGAGAGCTTTGGTTATCATAACTCCTAAACAGAACGTTAAATGAAATGCTACTTCACTTATAGGATATTCAAATGTCCTAGTTCACTGAGCAAGATAACAACAAAACTTGAATTCCTGGACGATTAATTCATTTGTATAATTAAATTCATTTGGACTTAAAACAATCCTAGAAATATTGAAAAGATGTTTAAGATTTGTCTTAAGCACTTCCTCGATATGATAGGATGTTCATAAGAACAATTGAACATAATTATTCTTTGATGAAGAAAATCGTCCTCAAACCAAAAAAAACAAAGACCTAGACGTCATAGGAAATGTCTAGCTATAGGATTAGGAATTTGGTAGAAAATCATAACCCTTCCCTTAGCTTTACCTAGGAACTTGTTTAAATATTCTAATTGTGTTTTAAGTGCAGCTTGGGATGACGGGAAGACCCTCCAGATACGCTTTTATTTTATTGCAATTTACATTTTTGCAATTTCTTTAATTGCATCGCACTTACTTTTTCTTGCATGATAAACAACTCGTTGCATGAAAACCCACACCTTTAGGATAGCCCCTAAAACCGAAACCAAAACTAAATTAAAAGTCATTACAAGATAAAATTCACCGCCACAACATTTCAAAATATAAAACAACTCAAAATTTAATCACAAACAGAACACAAAACTACAATTACAACTAAATTAAAACGTCCTGTTGGATGATCGGGAATACCTCGGATGATGTAACCTACGTGTTGCTAACGGGATTTCCCATGGTCTAAATGAAAGTGTGGAACTCATTCAGTTGAGTTTAGCAAATTCATCTGGACTAAGTGAATCCGATAAAAATAACGATGCCGAAGGATGGAACCGTGGGATCTTAACCGTGTCGTTATAATCAACTTTAAGATTTGTTTTAATTAAAACACAAAAACACTTGGAAATTAAGACTTCTCTAAACCAAAACACTTTTCTCATCTCCTGATTTATGACTTCTAAAACTAAACCTCTGCAACAACAAGGAGCTTGGAGCACGGTGGGCAGCACGGCCATCTTCGTCAGCAAAACAACTCTACATCAGCTAAACATTCCTAGAATTAAACAACAAAGCCATAGGATTTCGAGGTAGTTTGCTTAGCGCAACATAAATCCTCAACTTTTCGTTAGGCATTTGCATAATCATGTCATGTAAATTAAGCCCTAACCTGGTCTTAGGATCTCCGAGGTAGTCGTCCGATACGACATAAACCCTCACATCTTCGAGGCTATTTGTATGATTATGTCATACTAATATAAGTCTTAATTAATTAAAACTGGCAAGATCAAAACATTAAATAAACATTAGTACTTTCCTAAATCCAAGCCAAACAATACGATAGTCAGGAAATTACCGAAGTTCGCTTCGAATCTGCAATTTCTCCTACTTTTCTTCCTTTGAATTCCCAAAACAAAATGTTCCAAACTTGATCCATTCCTCGTCGAAATTCCAAAATTCAATCCTTTGAAAACTTAAACTTTGAAATTCTCGAGAGCAGAACTACCGATTATTATCGAGAGTTTTCTTAGGTGATTCCCGTCACTTAAGATGTAATTAACTATAGGGGCTTGCTCTTATAGGGAATTTTAAAGAACCTGAGTAATATAAACCCCGTTTAATGTTTTTCATATTAAGCGTGGGAATTTGTCGGCACATAAAATTGGTTCGCGTACCAAACGGATGTCACAAATCTTTTAGTTTATTTAATCGAGCCCCACCATCGAGCGAGTGTGTCTATCCTTAGGGATAGATACACGGTTTATAGTGCGGTGCTCGTTTATATAAACTATTTGGGATGTGAGATCAGTTTGATTTCATATCTTAAAATTTTTAAATTTAAAATTATTTTCAAAATCAAATACTACTTTTCAAATTATATATATTTAAACTAAAAATCTTAAAATTCGCCGACAATTTCTGTTAGAAGACCCCTTTTCAAAATACAACACAACCTAAAAATCACGCCGACATATTTCTGGCGACTCCGCTGGGGAAAATTTCTCTCTCCATTTTTAATCAGACAATTCTGCTTTCAAAAATCGGTAGTGTATCCATGTTCCTTGTGGATCAAGCTATCCTTCTTTCCGTTGGAATACTATGTTCTTTTCTACCTTGAACAAGTATAGCCAACACTATCTCGGATTTAGGAGCCACTCGTTTAGACACCCCTAAACGAGAGAGGTTCCGAGATCCTTTTACCTCATTTCGAGGTGGGGTGGACCCCCAATAGGTGTTAGTTTAGGAGTGATCCTTCGAGTCGAGAAGTCTTGCATAAGACTTTCTTTTCCTTTCCAACTCTGAATCGGATTCCCTACCTTCTCTACACCTTTGAACATTCCGTTCTAAATAAACAAACCCTCCAATGAATGACTCTTTTAACAAATAACTCCTTATAAATACATGAACAAGAATGTGTTCGGACTCTTTTCAATTCCTTTCTTTTCGTCCTGATGAGAAGAAGCATAACTTGGGACTGACAATTAGGATCTGCCCTGCAGAAATGGAGGCCCCAAAGCTGATTTTCTCCTTCACCAATGGACTGGACTTCACTATTTACAAGGATGAGCTGCCCGACAATGGGATCATCCAGTTTGGACAAGGATTCGAGAACACAAATGTCAAGATCACGGACGTTTCCCTTTTCGGGCTGACGAACAAAGTATCTGAAACTGAGAAGCCGTTGCTCGAGTTCAACCTTAGGTCAACTCGAGAGTTTCCTCCCCTGCAAAAGATCCCGACTGAGAGGAGTACTGCTGTCCGCAGGAGGACTGTCCTTGCTACCCCCACTGGTCTAGTTGTCTCTGCACCTACCCCGGCTTCGCCAAATTAAAGGGGAAGGAAATCCGTAACTATGGTGAACCCGCTACCGTGGAGGGTACGGACTTTCTCGCGAGACCTTCGTTTTGAAATCGGGTCCAGCTCAAGAATTCCATCACTAACACGGACCCAAAGAAGGAACGAAGTAGGAAGATTGCCGGGAAGGCCGGAGCTGCTCGAAGTCGCTTTCTGGAGGAAATCCCGTAAATCCCCGAGTAAACACCACTACCCGAATACATACCATTGCCCGAAGATACACCCTTTTTGGAAGGAAGTAGATTCCATCCCCTTTCAGCCGCAGCTGATGAGGAAAATGTCCGCAGGATTGTTTCTACATTACCTCGACCAGCATACTACGATGACAGCAGAAAGAAAAGGGCTAGGATCACGCCATTTACCCGACTATAGACTGTGATCGAGAAGCTAGCAAAGAAAGAGAAATGCCCCGTATCAGAGATTCTAAGAAGGATAGGGCGGGTGCCAGTCAAATCCCGTCTTGGGCCACAAGTAGAACCTGCCATCGTTACGGAAAAGCCAAATAAAAGGATGAAAGCTAGTCCGCCTGTCGTCGTTTCAGGATTACAGATTAGGGAGGATACCACCTTCCAAGCATTTGGTCGACGGACCATCGGGTCCTGGACCTTCCGCCGCTAGAAGGATGGTATGGCGTCCCACTACTCGGACAGCTAAGATTGAGACAACAGCTCGAGAAGGAAAGTCTCGTCGGGAGACTTGAATCCGAAGAAAGTGCTACCGCGAAGAAGGGGACTCGTGAGAAGGGAACCCGGCAGCTATCACATGACAACTGCAAGGATGCACAGAAAAGACCGCTAGAGGACGCTATGGAAAAGTTGAGGACTGATATTCAACGACTAGCAAAAGAAAGAGAAGAGAAATTCGGAGATGAGATTGATTCATCGGAATTCATGGACGATGAGTATGCAGAAATCAACATGGTCGAAACACGAGCTTCGTCAGCTTCACAAGGTGTTCCTGCAGCCGTAGAAAGAGAGGAGCCAGAAGTGATGAGAAGACAGCTTCAAGAGAAAGACGATACGATCGCCTAAATGGCGAAGAGGATGGAAGAGATGGCTATAGCCCTAGCCACTCTCCAAAGTCAAGTGCAACCCCAAAGAGGGACACCCCCAGAGGTCATTCACATTGTAGACGGAGGAAAGGAGATTACGTCCGTCAACGGGGATGATCAGCCTAAAGAAAGATACAACACAAAGTATGATTCCGTAAAAGGATATCGAAGCTTGGTGGAACAAAGAAGGTGAGAAGCCTTAGCACAATCAAAGAGCGGGACATACATTCGGACGGGTAGACCTTACCTGGAAGAATTCGACGTTGTCCATTACCCAAAAGGCTTCGTACCACCTCTGTTCAAGACCTTTGATGGAACCGGGAACCCCCGACAGCATGTTGAACACTTTCGTGCCAGTTGTTGCAATGCCGGCGGGAGCGATGCATTACTCTTCCGACGAGCTCGTCGGCCACTCGTCGTGGATCGCCTTGATCGGTACACGAATTACCGAATGGTTCGGAGAAGACGTTCTCGGAACTAGAAAACCTTTTCATCAAGCGATTCGCCGGAGCTCGAGCACCACATCACTATAGGTGATTTAGTGGTAGAGAAGCGATGCCGAACGAAACTTTGGTGGATTACATACTTCGATGGAGGAACTTAAGCATGAAGTGTGAACCACAATTACAAGAACAACATGCAATCGACATCTTACTTAAAAGCATTCACGGCCCGATAGCACTTCTCCTCAAAGGATTCACTATTAAGACTTTCGAGAAGTTGTTAAGCAAGGCCGGAGCTTGCAAGAGGAGGCGAAGCAATTAAGTTTCGCCGACAAGTCGACAAGCAAAAGCCTCGTGAAGACTTTTGAAAAGAAATCTGGGATCGTTGCAGCGAGTCGACAAAGGCAAGCAACCGATACAAATATCGTCCGAACGACCACAAGCAACCTCAACGAGACTACCAAGCAACCCCGACCCAGCTATCAGCCATCTCCACAAGTATGAACAACCGCCTCTTCCGCAACGTACATTAAGGGAGCTTCCGAGCAGTGGAATATCCATTTAAGAATGAAGCGAAGTGCCGAAAATGTTCCGTAGTCCGATGAAGACTCCAGATTTCCAGCTGCCGAGCCTAAGAGACCGAAGAAGTCAACAAGAAAGGTGATCCCAACTTTTACCCTTACCACCTGGATGCTTGGACACAAGATAGAAGATTGCATTACCTTCAAAAGTTGGCTCAACGACAACCTTCTGGAAAGGGAATATAACAATCCCGAAGGAGTACATGAAGGAACCCCGTAAAGGAGGTTCTGTCAATGTTGTCTCGACTGATCTCATCATTCCGATAGATCCCTATACAACTAACGATGGATGGACTACCGCTTGGACGAGGTCTTCAAAAAAGATTTTAGACAGCATCCAAACCGCTTCGGTACGAGCTTCAATTCAAAGTTCGAAACCTGCTAAGCCGACACTATCACTTGCGATAGAAGAACCACCTCAACAGGAGACGATTGAAGAGAAGAAGAAAATCAACGAAGAAGAAAAGACCGAGGCTCCTAAGGCTCGACTAGGGGCTGCTTATCCTAGGATAGTTGTTTCGGATTCTGGGGAGAAATCCCTCGAACCCCCGACTCGTATGATTATCTGCTCACTTCGGTGAGATCTTATAATGATAAGGGTGATGGCGTTGGCTACGTTTTGACTGTTTCTAATGATTACGTAACTAGCGACAATCCGGACATCGATTTCGATACAAATGACAATTCTCAAATCATACACAATCTCGACGATCACGATGACGAAGAAGACATCCATCAAGGAGGCTACGAGAGTTCAATAAGCAATGAATCTATTTGCGAGTTTCGAGGAGCTCCAGTCACAATAGAGTTAGAGCCTTCAGACTCCGAAGCTAATCCGGAAGAACCTGTCATTCCGATTCAGGAAGAAACACCAGCAAGCCCAACACTAGATTCAGTAGAAATTACAGAAGTCAACTTAAGAAGTGGAAGAGTTCTACCTCCGAGAATGGGTCCAAAGGACAAAGGAAAGCAGGTGGTTGTTCAAGAAGAACCAACCCCGCGAAGAAATACCCATTCAAGAAGAAGCCGAGATACATGAAAATAAAGTGGACTACAACGTGCTAGCCCATCTTAGGAAACTACCGACCAACCGAGCATCTACGACACTCTCATCTTATCAAAGGAGATGAGAGAAGCTCCGATCAAGGCCTTACTTGATCCGGAAATTTGCTTGGCTCAAATGGCCGGAGATTCCTTAGATGAGGTTTGCTCGTTAAAGGAACAGACGAGGTGTTACCTTCACGGACAATGACCTACTACTTGGGACGCGAGACCACAACCGACCGTTGTACATTTCGGCTACAATCGGGAAGTTTACACTCTCCGCAGTATTGGTGGATCCAGGAGCATCAATCAATATAATGAGTCTTCGAACACTAGCATATTTGAAAATTGATGCCCGCGAGCTCGAAGCCGACAAAATGTTATTAAGAGGATTCAACCAGAAAGGAGAAAGAGCCCTCAGATCGATAACACTACTAATGAAGACCGGTGACTTAGCAAAGACAACCGCAAAATTTCACATAATCGATTCGAAACGTCGTTCAACGCTCTATCGGGCCGACCATGGATACATGAAAACAGGATGGTACCATCATCTCTACACCAAGGTGCATCAAATACTACGATGGAGGGGAACGAGTGCATCAAAGGTGACTTACAACCATTCTCCGTACATGAAATTGGAATCCATGAAGATGCGACTTATTATGCACCACCGAAGAAAACAATTTTCTCCGGAGATACCATGACAAATGAAGCAAAGAAAGTTCGAGACAACGAAGAACCCGAAGTTCTAGTCCAACAGCCACTCACCACTCCCTTACGACGAGATGGTGAAGGTTTCTCCACAACTCGCATCCGAGGTCGAGGCCGGGGACGAGGTCGTGGTAGAGACGTTAGGACGATTGGACAGAGGAAACCAACCATCAATGTTGATTGGGAAGATAGTTCTGAAGAAGAAAAAGAAATCAAACAAGAAGCAGCGACAATAAGTCGGAAAAAGCCGCAATTCAAGATCTCTCTCGAAGATGAGAAGAATGAAGAATATAAATCGATGTACGAGAAGATTAACCACTATGTACATACTATGACCCTGACCCCGATCCATTCTAATAAGATCGAGGGTATGGTGGTCAAAGAGGTACGTAGCGGCGATGCAAAGCCAATCAAATTCTACCGTGGTGCTACTTCCTCCAAAACTGAAAATAATGTACAATTTGAAGATGTCACTTCTTCAGAATTAATGGAATTACCTTTTGAGTGGTACTCTCCCTGTGTTCAAAATTTAATTCAACGTGGTTTCTTACCTCGATGATGGACAAAAGGCCAATCACAACATTTTGAAAAATTATGGAATAACTCCGGTCGTCCACCCAATTCAAAGCAGGACTCGGATTCGGCACAGTAGGATCAGTTGACGATACTAAATTTTGCTGGGTTGTCACTTGCGAGTCTAATGAAAACTGCATGGAAACCACAGAAGAATTTGAAGATTCACAAATTGGAAACGCTCCACCAGAATTCGAAGAAGAAATTAAATTTACAATAGATGAGTTAACGGAAGTTAACTTAGGTACTAGCGAAGAGCCTAGACCTACCTTTGTTAGCTCCTTACTCAATAAAGAAGATTCTGAAGAAATAACCAAGTTATTAATGGAATTTAAAGACTGTTTTGCTTGGAACTACGATGAGATGCCAGGATTAGCTCCAGAGGTCGCAGTCCATAAGCTAGGAGTGGATCCTACTTCTGTTCCAGTCAGACAAGTGTCGGCATATTTTTAGGTCGTGTTTTATTTTGAAGAAGGGGTCGCCTAACGTAAATGCATTGGCGAATTTTTAATTTAATTAAAATAAATAATTTGAAAAGTAGTATTTGATTTTGAAAATAATTTTAAATTTGAAGGTTTTAAGATATGAGATTAAACCGACCTCACATCCCAAATAGTTTATATAAACGAGCACCGCACCACAAACCGTGTATCTATCCCTAAGGATAGACACACCGTTGCTGATGGTGGGGCTTCGATTAAATAAACTAGAAGATTAGTGACATCCGTTTGGTCTCGCGAACCAATTTTATAAGCCGACAAGTTTCCCACGCTTAATATGAAAACATTAAACAGGGGTTTATATTACTCGGGTTCTTTAAAATTCCCTATAAGGGCAAGCCCCTATAGTTAATTACATCTTAAGTGACGGGAATCACCTAAGAAAACTCTCGATAATAACCAATAATTCTCGCTCTCAAGAATTTCAAAGTTTAAGGTTTTCAAAGATTGAATTTTGGAATTTCAATAGAGAATGGATCAAATTTTGGAACATTTTGTTTTGTGAATCCAAAGGAAGAGAGGTAGGAGAAATCACTGATTCGAAGTGAACTTCGATAATTTCCCGACTATCCTATTGTTTGGCTTGAATTTAGGAAAGTCCTAATGTTTATTTGATATTTCAATCTCGCCAATTTTAATTAATTAGGGCTTATATTTGTATGATAAAATCAAACAAATAAACTCTAGAAGATGTGAGGGTTTATTGTCGTATCGGACGACTACCTCGGAATCCTAAGACCGGTTAGGGCTTAATTTGCAATGCAAATGCCTAACGAAGAGTTGAGGATTTGTGTTGCACTAGGCAAGCTACCTCGAAGTCCTATGGCTTGGTTGTTTAATTCTAGAAAAGTTTTGCTGAAGTAGGTTCAAGTTTTCGCCGACGACGATGGCCGTGTCGCCCACCATGCTCCAAACTCCTGGTTGTTGCAGAGGTTTAGTTTTAGAAATCATAAATCAGAGAGTTGAGAAAAGTGTTTTGGTTTAGAGAAAATCTTAATTTCCGTGTGTTTTTTATGTTTTATTTAAAACAAATCTTAAAGTTGATTATAACGACACCGGTTAAGATCCCACGGTTCCATCCTTCCGCATCATTATTTTTATCGGATTCACTTAGTCCGGATGAATTTGCTAAACTCAACCGAATGAGTTCCACACTTTCATTTAGACCGTGGAAATCCCGTTAGCAACACGTAGGTTACATCATCCGAGGTATTCCCGATCATCCAACAGACGTTTTAATTTAGTTGTAATTGTAGTTTTGTGTTCCGTTTGTGATTAAATTTCGAGTTGTTTTATATTTTGGAATGTCGTGGCGGTGAATTTTATCTTGCAATGACTTTTAACTTAATTTGGTTTCAGCTTTAGGGTCTATCCTAAAGGTGTGGGTTTTCATGCAACAGTTGTTTTATCATGCAAGAAAAATAAACGCTAGCTGCAATAAAGTAAATTGCAATAATGTAAATTCGTTGGAAAATGAATTGCAGGAAAGTAAATCGCAATAATACAAATGCGTACCCTGAGGGTCTTCCCGTCATCCCAAGCTGCACTTAAAACACAATTAGCATACTTAAGCAAGTTCTTAGGTAAGGCTAAGGGAAAGGTTATGGTTTTCTACCAAATTCCTAATCCTATAGCTAGTCAACTCCTATGACGTCTAGGTTCTTTGTGTTTTGGTTTATGGACGATTTTCTTCATCAAAGAATAATCAAATTCAATTGTTCTTATAAATGTCCTATCATATTGAGAAAGTGCTTAAGAAGGATCTTAAACATCTTTTCAATATTTCTAGGATTGTTTTAAGTCCAAATGAATTTAATTATACAAATGAATTAATCGTCCAAGAATTTCAAGTTTTGTTAACTTGCTCGATGAACTAGGACATTTGAATATCCTATGAGTGAAGTGACACTTCATTTAATGTTTTATTTAGGAGTTATAATAACTAAAGCTTTCAAGGGTAAGTTAGTATTCAAATGATTCGGTTTAAGTTAAAGAGTTTAAATTTGGAATAGTGTTCAAGTTGTTTTTAAATTTATTTTCTTTCTGTTTTAGGTGATGTTATATTTAATTCAATTTAATTTAATTTTAATTGAGTTTTAATTTAATTTAATTTAATTTAATTTAATTTAATTTGATTTGATGTTTAATCAATTTGATTTGATTTAACTTTAATTTGATTTGATTTAATTTAATTTAATTTGATTTAATTTAATTTAGTTATTCAATTTAATTTAATTTATTTAATTTAATTTAATTTAATTTGATTGTTTAATTTAATTTAATTTGATTTAATTTAATTTTATTTAATTAATTTAATTTATTTAATTTAATTTAATTTAATTCAATTTAATTTAATTGTTTAATTTGATTTAATTTAATTATTTAATCTAATTTAATTTAATTATTAAATTTAATTTAATTTAATTTAATTGTTAAATTTAATTTAATTTTAATTTAATTTATCTTTAATTTGCTTTATTTTTAATTTTAATTAAAATTTTAAAAGAGTTTAATAATTTAATCAAGTCTTTTAATATTTTAAATTTGAGTTATCATTTTAATTAAAAATTGAGTATTAATGATATAATTAGTTTAGGGATTTTTTAAATTAAAGAATAAATCTCTTCCTAATCAATATCCCTTATTTTAATAATTCCAATTTATTATTCCTCCAAATTTAATCTATTATTTAATTAAAGTTTAATCATTTTAAAATTATTTAATGGATTTCTACCCTTTAATTATTTAAATTTCAATCATCCAAATCAGATTAAGATCAAATATTTTACTTGTTGATTTTTTATTATTAAACCTAAAGTTTTAATTAAGGGTTAAAAGTTTAATTACCATTTTACCCTTTAAGCTTAATAATTTCATAACTCACTAAATTGAACCCAAATGAACTTGAAATTTTTATGTGACTTCACTCATATGTCAATAAAGACATGAGAGGAGAAAATGTGATTTTTCTGTATTTAATTTATTTATATAATTATTTTTGGTGGAAAATAGAGATTTTCAAGGAAAATTTAATAACATGACCAAGGGAAAGTTTCTGTCCTTAAGAAAATTAGGGGACATTCCTAATGACCAGAGAAGCACTTGGACCAATTTTGGTGATTTTTTGAATTATATTATTTTTATTATAATTATTTTGAGTTTTGGAGTGTTAATTAATTTAAAAATAAGATAAATGTTGAAAAATGGATTTAATATTTTTCAAAAATCTCTCTGATACCAAGGAAACCAGAGAAGCAAATTTTGCAATTTTCTGATTTTTTTATGATTTATTGTAATTATTTTAGTGAAAATGCTAGAAAATACATTTTTTTAATTTTAAAAATTACCCTAGGGCTTTAAAATTCAATATCTCACTAAATAGACCTAGGAAAAATGTGGGATTTGTTCCTAAGTGATTAAAATTCAAAATGTGACATTTTGGTGAATTTTATTATTTTTGTGATTTTTATTATTTTTTAATTATTAAAATATTAAAATATTATTAAAAATCAACTTTTTCAGAAAATTAAAATTTTAATTTTCTTAGGTTCCCCTGATATCAGAGAGGCTCCAAAACCAATTTAGTGAATTTTTGAAAAGTATTTTAAAAGTTATGAATTTTTAAAGTTTAAAATGGCTAAGTGACTTAATCAACCCAATTAGTGGGGTTAACCAAGTCTAATTGACCTCAAATTTTTATGGTGGATTCCTCTGATCCTAAAGGTCAGTGGAGAATTAATTTCAAGTCAATTTGATGTCTGGTTAATTCTAATTAATTAAAGACCTATTTTGGGTGTTTAAGCCAATTAGGGTTGTTTTAAATGAACTAAGTCAAAACCTATTTTTCCTAGGGTTCTTCTGGTCATAAGGAACATCACCAAATTTTCCTAGAATTTATTTCACAACATGCTATTTACTGGAATTAAAATACTCAAAACGAGTGACCCGAACTTGAAAAATCAAGAACTCTTCATAGGGATGGCCTCCGACTTTGGAAAATTCAGGGAATGTTCCCAAATTCGGAGGCTTCAAAGCCCTATGGTCTCATGCCATGGTGAATTGTATGCATGCATGGAGAATTAAAACAATGCAGAGAGTAAATAAATTATAAAAAATAAAATATTTGATGAAATTAAGTGATTTCTTTTCTACATTATTCTCCTCTCTTCACCGAGCAAGAGGGTATTTTTATTTTATTTTTGTGATTTTCCTACACGGAGATATGAATTTTTGAAGTTTAGGGAATTAAATAAATAAGAAAATACCCTATTTATCTATTTATCCACGCGGCGCCGCGTCAACCTCGGCAGACTCCGAACGCACACGCGTCGCGCTCCCATTCGACGCCGCCACCCGAGTCGGCAGCCGGGCCCCGCGGTTCTCGTACCGTCTCTCGGTCCGACGCAATCCTGGCCGTCCGTGCGCGCGTGTATCGAATGGACGGCATCCGTTCATCGTCCCCAAGTGTTCTCACCCGAGAGCCGTCCACACTAAATCCCTAAGATCTCACTCGATTCTCAATGGATTTTTACGTTTTTATACTCTATGGATTCGTCTTGAAGAGACGAACACATCTATACGGCTAACATGCATTAAAACTAAGGCATTTGAAATGGAGAATCTCCAGAAGCTCGGGATGGAGAGTTAACTCATACCTTAGCTCGAGAAGTGTGGCTTCAATCCGAGAGTTGTTGCACCTTCGATTGGATCCCGGCAAGCTCCGGATGAAGTCTCTCGAGTCCGAGGAATTGTCCGGATATGATTTCGACCAAGCCCGATCCACAAAGCTTGGAGGCCGGAGCAACCGGGTGGCCCGGAGATGGGGCTTTTGATGGTGGACACCTTCCCTCGATCCGAGTGAAGGTGTAGAGCCAATCAATTTGGGAATTGGCTCACCGTGGAGAAGTGTCCCGGTTTTGGGTGGAATTTCAACTCCGAAATCGAGCTTACAGAGGAGAAATGGCGGGGGATCTCACCTGGGGATCAAGTGCTCTAAGAGTGGAGAAGGGTCCGGAACAATTTTGGCGAGTTTTGGCAAGGTTTGTGATTGGCTCTCCTCATGGCCGAGAGGGGTGGAGTTTAAATAGGAGAGGGTGGAGGGCCTCCCGGGGAGAGTTAGGGCTTGGGATCGACCTGCTCGGTGAGGAGAAGATCGGCCATGGTGACCACTAGGGATGGGGCGAGCTCAGCAAGTGAGAATTTCAATGTTGGCTCACATGTGAGCTCTCGGCCATGGTGTTTTCCGGCGGCCTGGTGGCCGGCCGGCCGAGCATGGGTCACCCTCGTGGTCGGGTGGGTCGGGGTCGGAGGTTTGTGCAATCAATTGGCAATTGCCATGTGTAAAGGAGTTGGATTGAAATGGAATGGGGGATGAGCCTATTTTGGGTCCAAATGGGTCAACCCACCTTTTGGGCTTGGTTCACCTCCCCATGGCCTGATTTTGGGCCGAGAGGATCGATTGGGTCGACCAAGAGAGAGTGGTGTGGTCTCTATCCATGATGAGGTGGCTAAACATGGTTTAGTGTGTGACATGCTCAAGGTAAAAAAGGCTTAATGAATGATTAGGAAAGGAGCCCCTCCTTTTACCATTAATGGCATGGTCACATGTCAAGCCTCCCATGGCTTCATGTGGCTTGTCAATGGCTTGCATGGCTTGTCTTTGGCTTTGGGAAAGTTGAGTCAATTTCATAAAAATGGGTTTTAAGAAATTTTTGGTAATTTGATGGGAATTTGGATGAAGCTTCATTTGGAATAATTCAATGATGATTTTAGGACTTAGGTAATGGATTTAATTAAATGGATGACAAATGGAGATGTCATGTGGGCTTTAGGGTAGATTTGGGCTTTTGAATTTTGAAGGAAATGGGCTTTTAGAAGGGTTTAAGGGAAGTGGGCTTTTAAGTTTATGAATGTGTTCATGGATGATAATTTTTGTAAAAGGTTGGGCCAAATAATTGTTGGGTTTAGCTCATGGATGTGTCATGAGTAACTTGAAGCAAATTTGGGGTAGTTTGGGCTTGAAATGGGTTGGATTTGGATTCTTTTGGTGAATGGGCCAATATAGGTCCAAGTGGGCCAAGTTGGGCCAATGTTGGGCTAGGGTTGAAATTGATGTAGAATTATTGTTGAGAAGTGTTTATGGGAGTGTTTCAAAGAAGTTTTGACTTTGGTTGGGTTTTGATTTTGGGGTTTGGGTTCATTAGGGTTAGGTTTGGGCTTAGGTCAAAAAATGGGCCTTAAGGTCAAAAGTGGAATTGGATCCAAATGTCAATCAAATTGGACTTGGATTTGGTCTAGATTGGTATTGGGGATGTTGAATTGAAGTTTAGAATTGAATTGGACCAAAATTGGGGTCAATTGGGTAGGTTTGGTTTGACATTGGGTTCACTTTGGATTAAAATGGGTCGAATTGGGGTTTTGACAAAAGTAGGGTAAATTGACAAAATTGGCCCATGGTGTAGTTGGACAAAATGAAATTGGGAATTTTGGGATTTTCTGGAATTTTCTGGGAATTTTTTTGAATTTTTGGATTTTTAGGCCAAGAAGGGTATTTTGGGTTATTTGGAGGGTATTGGGGGGTATTTTTGGAATCTTTGGTATTTTTGGGTATGGATGATCAATTTGAGTGATGTGGAGATGTTTGGGATTGATTTTGGAAAATTTTGGGTAATTTGGAAATTTTGCAAAAATTTGGGTAATTTCAAGGTTTTGGGTAGGTTTAGTAGGTGTAGGGTCTCGGGGGTCAAAAATTGAAAATTTGGGAAATTGAAGATTGGGTGAATTTAGGTGGAAATAAATCATTTTGGTTGAGCCATGAAGCCATTTCAAGCCCATATGAGCCATGAGAGGACTCATTTGAGGCATTCACTATGTTGTTCCTAACCCTCTTAGCCAAGGGCTTAGGGGTTAAGGACCATCCATGTGAATCACCTACATGAGTCGGGAGGTTAAGTTGGGTATGGGTGTGGTTTTAGGAAGTGTGTGGAAATGTAGTGTGTAAGTGTAGTGTAAGTCGGCCCCTTCACTGCGACCGAGCCACCCGAGGCGGTCCTAAGGCCAAAGAGTCCTATAGGAACTCATCCTTTAAACTTCCACATTTGATTTCAACCCTCTAGGTGATTAGGGGTCTATGGTCAAGTTTGTGGAGTTTGTAGGGAGTTTAGAAGTGGTTTGAATTTCTAAAAAGCGGGTCCCAATTCTAGTCCTCTAAGATAGTCGAAAGGAAAAGCCTAAGGCTAGATCCTAAGTACTAAAGAGAGAAGAGAAGACCTCATCAAAAATGAGGTCAACAACAAGGTCCCAGAAGAATGAGTCTAGAAATTGAACAACAAGTCATAGCTGAAGTTAAAAAGCTAATATACGCTAAATTTGTCCGTGAAGAACAATACCTGACTTGGTTAGCCAATGTGGTGCCGATCGTAAAGAAGAATGGTCGGATCGGAATTTGTGTGGACTTCGAGAGATTTAAACAAGGCATGTCCAAAAGATGAATTCCCTCTACCGATCCCGGAATTAATGATCGACATTGCTTCAACGCATGAAATATTCTCATTCATGGATGGATCTTCAGGGTACAACCAGATAAAAATGGCTCCAGAAGATGAAAAGCTTACGACATTCGAACACCGATAGGAGTATATTGCTACACGGTGATGTCATTCGGACTGAAGAACGCAGGAGCAACATACCAGAGGGCGATGACAAGAATTTTTGATGATCTCATCCACAATCAAGTCGAATGCTACGTGGACGATGTGGTTATCAAAAGCAAAATAAAGACAACCACCTGTATGATTTGAGAATTGTTTTCTAATGATTAAGACAATTTAACCTTAAGATGAATCCCTTAAAATGCGCCTTCGGCGTCACCTCCGGGAAATTCTTAGGATTCGTTGTCCGACATCGTGGAATTGAAATCGACCGGAAAAGATTAAAGCTATCTTAGAAATGCCGCCTCCCAAAACCTTAAAACAACTACGATCTTTTCAAGGGAAGTTGGCATATCTTCGACGCTTTATCTCAAACTTGTCAGGTAGGAGTCAGTCTTTCTCGGTACTATTTAAAAAGGACGCCAAATTTATTAGGGAAGAGAAATGCCAGAGGGCCTTCGAAGACATTAAACAATATTTAATGACACCTCCTGTCTTAGCAGTCCCAGTCTCAGGTAGACCGCTGATACTTTATACCGCGGCTTTAGACGACTTCTCTCGAGCCCCGTTAGCCTGATGTCAATGATGAGGGTAAAGAAAATGCTCTTTACTACCTAAGCCGTCGTTTACTTCCGATTGAAATAAGGTATCCCGCAATTGAAAAGCATTGTTTGGCCCCGATCTTCGCCGCTCAAAAGCTCGTGCACTACATGCTTTCTCATAAGGTCAACTCCGATTTCGAAATTTAATCCATTGCAATACTTGATGACCCGTCCAACGCTTTCCGCGTACTCGCCGGATGGTCAATGATATTATCGCAATTCGATATAACTTTCGTGCCTCTTCGTGCCGTAAAAGGACAAGTCCTAGCAGACTTCCTCGCAGCACACCCTTTACCAGCAGAATCTCCTCTCAATGACGATTTGCTAGATGAACAAATAATGAGCCTAGAAGACCCTGATGATCGACGTTGGGAATTATACTTCGACGGAGCATCTTCAGACACACAAAGACGAAGAATCGCAAGTGATAGTGCCCGCAAGGCGGGAATCGAGCTAATCTTTATAACACCGGAGCGGGGGATGTTAAGATACTCCTACCACTTGACGTAGCCGTGTACAAATAATGAAGCGAGAATACGAAGCCCTCATAACGAGACCGGAATTAGCTATTCAAATGGGGATAACGGACATCGACATCTACGGGGATTCACGGTTAATCATTCAACGGATCGCTGGACGATACAGAATTTTAAAACCAAGACTCGAGCAATACTTCCGGTATGCCATACGAGTTGTTGGAACAAATTCCGAATGTGACAATCTACAAAATTCCGTAAAAGAAAATGCCTTAGCAGATGCGTTAGCTCGCCTCGCAAAAGAATTTGCCTGTTTGCAAGATGAGTCAGTAGAAGTGTCAGTTCACGGACGTCGAGTCCTATCACAGCTCGACATAGACACAATACACAAATCAGGAAAAGAAGAAAAATCAGTTGCAACGAGTAATAGAAAACACGAAGATTGGCGACGACCATTAATGAACTACCCGCAAACAGGAAAACTACCAGACGATAGGTCGCTAGCCCATTAGATCAAGAAAAGAACTCTGTCTTACTCATTAATAAACAACACATTATACAGAAGGTCTTTTGATCAAATGTGGCTAAGGTGCCTAAGTGGGTCCGAGGCCCGTGAAATTGTTAAAGAGGTGCATTCAGGACTCTATGGCGCTCACCAGTCGGGTCCGAAGATGAAAATGAAAATTAAAAGACTAGGGTACTACTGGCCCTCGATGATGACCGACTGCATGAAAATCACCAAGAGCTGTCACCAATGCCAAGTGCACGGAGTGGTTCTACACCAACCTCCAAATGTGCTACATCCGACAATCGCGTCGTGGCCATTTGAATGTTGGGGCACGGATATAGTGGGTCCAATAGAACCACCATCTTCAAAAGGACATCACTTCATTCTTGCGGCTACGGATTACTTTTCCAAGTGGGCGGAGGCGGTTCCACTCGGAGAAGTGAAAGCACAACACGTGCTACGGCTTTTCAAGAACCAAGTTGTCTACCGTTTCGGAGTGTCGCGCACGATCATCTCGTATAATGGGTCAGCATTCAGAAGCACACAAATCAATAATTTTGTCAGGAGACACGGAATCGATTGGCGATACTCAACAATTTACTACCCAAGAGCAAACGGCCTGGCTGAGGCTTTTAATAAAACCCTCGTTCAAATCTTAAAGAAAACCTTGGACGATAATAAGAGAAATTGGCACGAGAAGTTATTAGAAGCCTTATGGGCCTACCGGACAACCTTCAGAACTCCTACTCAAGCTACACCTTACGCTCTGGTGTATGGGTCCGAGGCAGTGTTACCTTTAGAGGTTCAGCTTCCTCCACTCAGAATTGCAGTTGCAAATAAGATCACGATAGAAGAGAATGCCAAATTACGACTAGAGGAATTAGAAAGACTGGAAGGTAAAAGACTTGCAGCGCAACAGAATTTAGAACTATACCAAGCTAAGATGGTTCAAGCCCATGACAAATTGGTCCGCCCAAGAACTTTCAAAGTTGGTGACTTAGTTCTCGTTCTCAAGAGACCTATTCTTGCACACCGCAAGATAGGAGGAAAATTTGAACCCACTTGGGAAGGGTCGTTTGTGGTTGAAGCAGTATACTCAGGAGGTTCCTACCAGCTAGTGATTTGCCAGGGAGAACGACATATGCTTCCGATCAACGAGCGATACTTGAAAAAGCATTACGCTACCTGATGTTTCGAAGGAATGAATTCTTCATCCCTAAGAAACACGGGCGGAGTAGTTACTTATGACTGGGTCCGAACCCAAAAATAATAATAAAATGTGCTAAAATAAATAAAATCATGATAATAAAAGTTTTCCTTGTTTTCTCCTCCATATCAAAATTTCTTCCCTGATCTTATACCATTTCATTCCTGTTAAATTTAAAAATATAAGAGTAATAAAAAAAATTGTCTTTAATAAACATTTTCTTAATGTTCTTGTTCTTAGTACAGCCCTTGATCCTTTTCCTTGTCTTTTCGCAGGGAAATGTTGAACGGGCGGTTGGTCCTGAACTTTAGAAATGGCGTAAGCCTTGCACTCGATGAAAAGAGGGTGAAAGATGGAGCGATAATCAAGTTTGACTCGGATTTCGCACCAGCAGGCCTACAGTACGAGGAAAGTGACTGGGTCCCAACTGACCGAGAAGAACCGCCCGGCGGACGAGTGATGAAAGTGGGTGGCCCAAGCCACCAATCCAAGACAGAAGAAAAGAAAGGCAAACACTGAAGAAGATAAGAAAATGAAGTCTGTAGTCGCTATAGCAGAGGGCAGGCTTGTCAGCGCCGCGTCCACAGAGATTCAAGAAGTTCGAAGAGCTACTCTCACAGCAACGCAACGAAGAAATAAAAATCGCCGTATCCGCAAGATGTTAACCAAACTAGCAGCGGACCAGCGCGACGAGACGGTTGCTACTGCCAGCACATACACTTCAAGGACACCGGTTCACCAGGAACCTGAAGAAAGGAGGCCAGCTCCTAGGATAACAGAAAGGACCATGGAAATTTCACAAAGATCAGAAGAAAGAAGACTACCACGCTACCAGATAGAACCACCAGTGATGCATGACCTTGTTGCAGAAGCAACCCCGGGGGATGTCCCGACGGACATCATCCCCGAGGAGCTGAGGTATGCAGGAGAACGGGAAGAGATAGAGCCGTATATCCCACAATATGTCACCAGGCCTCGCCATTTGCAGATTATTCCAGAATACAAGCTGGAAAGAATGCAGAATGTCGAAAAGAAAACTTTTGAATACTTCGAGAGAATCAGAGGCAGAAGGATCAATATACTAGAGGGCCTCGAGCTACATACGTACATATTCTCGAATATGAACAACAACAAATCGTGGATTGCATCCGGGATTTGAAAAGAATGGGCCGAGCGGGCCGCCTAAGGGAAAACACCTACTCGAACCCCGTAGATGGATGCCGGGGAAAGGTAGAATTACAATACAATGCGGATGCTGCTACAACTTTGCGGAGGACAGGAAGGGAAACCCACCGGGAATACTCCGTCATGGGCAAGTGGACCTAATGCCATTTGTCATCAAGAGAATGGTAAAGAGATTGATAACATGGAGGGTACTGCCAGCAGATTGCATACCCAATAGTCGCATTATTAACATCTACAAGCGTAGGTGACCGTATACCCCCACACATAGATCACCACGACTTTGTCGGACCTTCGCGCAGCTCTCTTTCCCGAACGAGTGTAACATCATGTTCGGATCCGACCTCCGGATAGCGGAGCCCGGTGAGTTCCGAGGGCCGGTGAAGATACCTTTACCGGTAGGTTCCGTCATGATACCGAAGGGCAACGAAGCGGATATCGCTAAGCATTGCATACCGAGAGTACCGATGAAGCGGATCTCGGCTACTTTCGGGAGGATGGACGATAGGAAGACACCTTACCATTTCCGACCGGACCCGGAGCTAGAGAACCTCCGGCCTTACGAGCTGTGAGCTACATGGAAAATATCACACCTCCAATGTACATCCATACGGCATCCTTGCCAAGGATGGCTTGGAAGGTGATGTTATTGATCATGTACCCCACTATTCAGACATGGATTTTGACAGATGCTTCTTTGGATGGACCGACAAAGATCATACATAGTCCGTTTTGAGTCTACATGGATTGTATGAGATGTATTTCAGATTAAGTTGTATGATGTATCTTCGACATGATTGGAATGAAAGTGCCATGTCACATTTTTGGCCTTCACCTCTTTTGTGCAAATTGACTGGGAAACGTCATTAAAGTTAAATGAACTTCGAACATAGAACAGAAAAGAAAGAAAAAAAAGGAATAAAAGAAAATTTTCCTTAAAAATCTAAAAAATGATGAACACCAAATTCACATGAACATTAAATAAACGATAAAATAAATTTGAATCGTTAAAAGACAAACAAAATGAACACGAATTTCAAATCAAATCTAAATCAAATTCAAATTCAATCTTTCCAGATTCCAAATCTCAAATTCGATCTTCCAGATCTCAAATCAAATCTCAATCGAAAATTCAAATTCAATCTCCCAAATCCGAAATCCAATCCGTTCTACCCTCTCCCTCGTCCGGGATGGAAGCGGTTGATTCCATTGACACAGATCGAATCTGATGGCGAGGGATTATATCCAATCCAAACCAGTGACTTCCGATCAACTCTTTTGAACGGGGTATGTAACATCTACATATTCCCTCCTAATCTATTTCCTTCCATGAAAGTCTTTTACAACTTTCATGAAATTCTCGAAACACCAAAATTCCACACCTTTTAAATCAACACTACAGATCTTTGCAAAGTCAATGACTACATCAAATCAAACTTTTGGGTCGAGGATTTTACATCCAAGACTGCATTGCTTTAGGATTCTTTCCCTATCGCAATGAAATACATCAAATCAAACTTTTGGGTCGAGGATTTTACATCCAAGACTGCATTGCTTTAGGATCCTTTCCCTATCGCAATGAAATACATCAAATCAAACTTTTGAAGTTGAGGATTTTACATCCAAGACTGCATTGCTTTAGGATCCTTTCCCTATCGCAATGAAATACATCAAATCAAACTTTTGGGTCGAGGATTTTACATCCAAGGCTGCATTGCTTTAGGATCCTTTCCCTATCGTAATGAAATACATCAAAATTCAAACTTTTGGAGTTGAGGATTTTACATCCAAGACTGCATTGCTTTAGGATCCTTTCCCTATCGCAATGAAATACATCAAATCAAACTTTTGGGTCGAGGATTTTACATCCAAGATCGCATTAGCTTAGGATCATTTCCATATCGCAATGAAATACATCAAATCAAACTTTTGGGTCGAGGATTTTACATCCAAGACTGCATTGCTTTAGGATCCTTTCCATATCGCAATGAAATACATCAAATCAAACTTTTGGGTCGAAGATTTTACATCCAAGACTGCATTGCTTTAGGATCCTTTCCCTATCGCAATGAAATACATCAAATCAAACTTTTTGGGGTCGAGGATTTTACATCCGAGACTGCATTGCTTTAGGATCCTTTCCCTATCGCAATGAAATACATCAAATCAAACTTTTGAGGTCGAGGATTTTACATCCGAGATCGCATTGCTTAGGATCATTTCCTATCGCAATGAAATACATCAAATTTAAATTTCTTGGGGTCGAGGATTTTACATCCGATACCGCATCGCTTTAGGTTATTTCCCTATTGCAATGAAATACATCAAAATCAAACTCTTAAGGTTAAGGATTTTACATCCA